>JARSSU010033678.1:0-13276 GCA_029619165.1 Eurosta solidaginis
CCGATTGGGGACCTATAATAACACATCATTGGATTTTTTATTTTAAAATTTATGGATTCAGCTTTATAATCACCTATATCAAAACATATTTAGGTATAGGTTGGTTAATTTATCAGTTCCTACGTTGGAGTTACGAGGGAAAAGTAAAATTTTTTTATTTAAATTAAAATAGAATTTTTTGAAAGGTTTTTTTTTTTAAAACAGGATGAACCTCAGACACTCAGCTAGACAGTGATTGGTAGAATAAGAAAAAAAGAAAGGAAAAAGGAAAGGGAAAAAGCTTATATTAGCCTATGGAAAACTATCTTATCTAACAATAAAAAATAATTTCCTAAATATTTTGCGAAGTAGAAGTTGGAGTAGTGTAAAGTTAGTAAAGTTAGTTAGTTAGACTTTCCACAATTGCTTCAGGACACAGGTATATAAAAAAATATAACAAATGTAATACGTAAAAAAAAAAAAAAAAAAAGGACCCCAGAGGGTTAGGGGGTCAGGGAAAGAAAGTATACGAAAAACAACTTGAAAACCAGCGAGGTTCTTTTAAAAGGCAAAATATGACTTTTGAAATACTTATTTGGAAATAATGTTTTAGTTTTTAAACGGCAAAGTTCAAGGTTTTTATTTCAAACAAAAAAAAAAAAAAAAATCATAAAAAACGCAGCAGAGTTCTGTTGAAAAATTCTCTTGACGGAAATTTATCAGCAAGCAATGTTTGTATTACCCTTCAGGAATAAATTAAGGCTATTTGTAGCGTAAATAAGCCACTAAAATTTAAAGGCGCTTTCTTATCAAGGTGTTCCCCCCCCCCCCCCCCCCCCCCCCCCCGTGAATGTTGCTTTATTCACCTTATTCTAATGTTTATTTGGTCACGACGTGAAACAGCTCAATTCCTTATTGCTTTGTAGTATAACAATCGCTTATGCCACCGTTTATTGCTGCGTTATACGCGAAAATCCCGGCACGGAAAGCAAAGCATTCACGTATATACATTTATAGGCCTGCGCAGATTACAGCTATCAGGAAACTCCCTTACTCTGAAAAAGGGTGTACACACACACAACACTAACAAAAAAACTATAGTAAATGAACATAAAACAAAATTCAAAACGATCAGAACTTAGTTTACCTTGCACAATAAACTCAAAGCACAGCTAATATGAAAATTTCGTGCGCCTTCGTAAAGGAGAAAATATCATGTACTTCCCGTTTAATATCATACATAGTGCTACATCACTAAAACGAACACATATTGTGTACATGTAGCTAAAATTTCTTACTCGTGTTGAAGTTATCGAAAATGGGAACTGGAAATGTTTATAACTGCCGCCCATTGGCCCCACTTCCAAAAGAGTTAATGGAGCCTATCGTTCCTTCCATCCATAATTAAGGGGCTAGTGGTTATGCTGTGCGAGCCCGGTAGCATTGTATAAATGTTATTCTTGACATTAACTAATTGTGAGACTCCATGAATATAATAACATATAATGTTATGTATGTATCTTATAGAAGTATACTTCCATTTAAGTTTTTACACTTTATGTATGCTTCTTTAGTTAAGCGTTTAACCTTGAAAAACGAGCTTGTGTTGGCATACAGAGTTTTTCACAAGGCATGCGCCTGACAATACTTTTTTTAAATTTTTAACAGGTATAATTCCCAATTACGCTAAGAGATATATCAGTTTGCCGAGCTACTATTAGTAAAAAACAAATTAATTGGCGGACGGGACCTACATGTTTGTATGTCGACACCGAACGGCAGCTGCACGGCAGGATGAATTTTCATTGAGAAGCTTTTTATCATGACCATGACCCAAAACCACTGTCCGGGAGAGCGAGGAAGAAGGAGAGGAGCTAGCAGGAGCAAAGGAGGCAGCAGTGAGAGCGATAGCCGATGGCGAACTCCGTTTGGAATATTTAAAATTAAAAACTTTCCTAAAGTATTTTGATGTTGCGGTGGGGGGCCTTGATCAAGTGTTGCCAGGGAAAAAAAATTTCTTTGAGGATAGAAATATGAAAAAAAAAAAAAAAAAAAAAAAAAAAAAAAAAAAAAAAAGGGCCTAGAAAGAGGTAAATTTCTCAAGAAAAATCCAAAAAACCGTTGCAAAAAGAGCTAAAAGTATTTTCTATGTTTATTTTTCATACGTATAAGTTCTCACATTTATTTTAAATTCAAACTTTAAATAAAAGTTATTAAAAGATGGTACAGTAACTAACAAACAAAAAAAAACTTTGGTTCGCCAATTTAGCGGTAGGTATCAGTCAAAAAGTAAGAAGTCGTTTTTGCACACTCACTACAATGACGGCACGGCTATACGTTCGTCAAAAATACGACTTGCCAAAACTGTTGGCGATGAAATTAATTCATATAATTTTATATTATTTAATTAATGATAATTAATTGTGTTTGATTCAATTTTTAACGACGGCCTACGGGTGTGCGAAATACCATAAAATACACGTGAAGCGATATTCAAATTTATGTTAGTGGACGAGATATTATTTGAAGGGGCTTAGACTTCAAAAATCTATGATTGGTCCTAGAAGAAGGATATATTTTTTGTGCTGAGGAATTTTAAGAAATCGTTGTTATTTTAAAGTAATGACAGCATTTATTCAGCCGTTTAAGACCACTTCTTATTGCCAGAAAGGAATTCAACATAACTAAACCATTTTGTTTCTGTGGTTGCTGTAATCAAAACTCATGCTTGAAAACGTTCTTGCAATGCAAACTTCAGCACATTACTTAGAGGGAGCACTAAGCACCAACCAAAGAATTATGGACACAAGCTTTTCGGAAAATTATTATACTGTTTAACATCACACAAAAAATTAATGTTGAAGTAACATTTTTTCCAAATTTTGGATGCGAGAGATAGATAGGAGATCAGATAGGATATTTTGATATGGCGATGAGGATAGATAGGATGATGATTAGAATAATTTTTTCGCCAACAGCATATTTGTAAATCTCCGTTTAGTCATCAGTGCTATATACTTGTTCTACTCCATTTGGGAAATATATATGAGTTTTAACACGTGTCTCAAACTGTGCGTTTCATACCCCCCGAAATAAATATATTTGCATCTAAGCGTTTTCTATTTTGTGCGGCTAGCTTGGCTTTTCTAGCGTTTGCTCCTTAATTGGCCCCTATCAATTTTTAATTATGAGGTGCCGGGAAGAAGGGAGGATAGGAAGGAAAGGAAGGGAAATGCGGGAAAGGGAAAATATGGAAGGGGAAGGGGAAGAAGAGAGAACGCGGAAAAGGAAAGGAAAGGAAATAGGGAAAGGAAGCGGAAGGGAATGGGAGTGGAAGGTGCGTAAAAAATGGAAGGTAAATATAATTAAATCTTTCTTTCAACGAATTCGGTTCTATAAATTTATCTATTATTTTTTTATTTCGTTATATATATAGGTATAAGAATAAAAATAAGGTTACGGAAGACAAAAAACTTTATTTAGAAATGAGAAGTTATAAAGGGCGGGAGGGAGAACTTTAGAAAAGTACACTGTGTGTTGCACACAGCTGGAAATCAAACTATATAACCTCATGGTTTCAGACACTGTTTTATAAAATTTTTAAAGTTTTTTTGTCTATCAGTTGAGTACCGAGCTTTATACTAGTTTCTACATCCTACATAACGGTCAGCAAATATAATAAAAATAAAACTTGGGACACCATAAACACATTAAAAAATTTTCCACAATACGTATTGCCGAAAAACAACGAAATAGCCAAAAAGGGCGCCGAAACATTTTTTATAAGCGGGCCCAAAAAAAAAAAAAAAAGAAGCTAGGGTCTAAACCGGAATTTTTGTGAGCTAAACGCAAAAAAAGGACTAGATCTGGCTCCAAAAAGAGCGAAAATGGCAACACTGGACCTTGATTGACATTTGTTCGTTTTTATAGAAAGATTTTGAGATATAGAAGAGAACTACCGACCGAGTCCAATTGTCCAAATGTTGTCTTTTTTTTTTTTTGTTAATACATAAAAAAAAATGGTTTGGGAAATCCGATTTTCGTTTCCCGCGTCATTTATATATATCTGTATAGCGACGAAAATCAAAGTCAATATCATTGATGATATGCCAAAAACTAAACATGTGGTAAGAAGGGAAAAATTTCAAAATTCCCAAAACAAACAAAAAAATCAAAATTTACCTTAAACATTTAGTTTAGAAAAAAATTATGAATTGCACTTTTTTAACTTATAGGATTGTAGTTCAATAAAGTACACGTTTAAAGTTTCTAAAGATATATCGTCTGATTTAATGCATTTGTTTTTACAATTTTTCATAGCCAATAACTGCATACACTTTTCTAAATGTAAAGAAAAAAAAACGTTATCCAAAATTTCTCCGAAATTTTTAATTTTTCCTAGCCACATATTAGTTTCTGGGATATACAATGATTTTCATTTGGTTTTGTATGAATATTTTATTAACATGAAGCGGGAGGGAGAGTCGATGACTTTTTTTCGAAAATTTTCGCATTCTTTGAATGTTTCTTGCACACAAACAAAAATGAGTATAAAATAACAAAAAAACTCTAAAACCTCCGACTCTCGACACAGAGAGTTCTCTTTCTAAATCTCTTAAAAGCAAACAACTTTTGAGATCGGTTTAATGAGTTTAGGACCTGCCAAGACTTATGAAAAAAATTTGACCCGTCCACTGGTAACCTTCGAGGGTTCGTTGAACTTCGCCGCCCGATATTTAATAATAAACCTTGATTATTACAAACAATGATATAAAATCAATTAGTATTTAAGTTATATTATAAAGTTCAGATAAAACTAGATAGGAGTACCTCCGGGCTAAGGGTGTATGAGTGGGGTTATCGCGATTTCACCGCAAAATATGATGTTCTGCTTACTACAGTTATCTGAAAGAATAACTGGAGAGGACAGTGAGATTGGAGGAATAGTCTCAGTAGCAGGGAACTGAGGGTAGACCTGTAGGAGAAGAGCGGGAATGGGTATGGAAGAGGAAATTAAGATAAAGCCTAAAATTTGGTCATAAACAAAAATTTTATTGGACAGGTTAGGTTAAGTTAGTTAGGTTAGGTTGGACTGCGGTCAATGAGGACGCTCAACATAGACTGAGTGAGCCCGTTGTTTGAAATTTGTTTATTTATAAACTAAACTCCGCCGTCTTGACAAAATTACTTAAAAAGCCTTCTATGACTATGCACTTGCTGCTTCTAGAATCTGGACATCCTTTGTCACTGAAGTCTTGCCTAGCAAGCGAGGGAACGAGCATAAAAACGTGCTCGGTCGTTTCATCCTCCAACCCAGCACTCCACATCTGCTAGCTTCTTAGAGACTTCGCAATTTTAGGATAGCTATCCGCTGTTTCATTCTGATTTATTCTTCATATGGCCCTGGGACCTAATATCAGATGTACTTATTTCTCTCTCTGCTCCGATTCTTTCCAGGGATTGCTTACACTCTAACACACTTTCGATGCTGGCCATGCGAAATTATTGTCTTAAGTGCTGCTTGGATAGTCAATAAAAAGTCATATTGACGCGGCTGCATTTAAGTATTTCTTCCAGGTTTCTATTGCTTTGGTTACGGCTAATACTCCCGCCTTCAAAAACGCTACAGTTTCTCTGACATCTTGAAGAATCTGTTATTTCCGTATCAGTAAGGATACCGCACCTTGCACTTATCCGGTCTTCCTGCATTGTCTGTCAACCCGGACATTAGATCCCCAGGTCTGTAATCCCGAAGTGCCCGATCCATCATCTACGTAAGCCGTAAGTCCGTAAGTTAAAGGGGTCGCTCAATCGAACCCCCTAGCATGTACAGAAAATCCCTTAAGTTTACCTTTGAGAAATGGATCTTCTGATAAAAGAGAGCTTGCGACAAAGACAAAAGGCCAAAAAGACATCTTCAGAAATTATAAAAATGGCACTTACACTAACAAAATGTGCTTAAAAAAGGTAATAGCTAAAGATTGGACAACTGTGAAAGAAACTTGTTATTAATTACGTTTTATGTTTTCTGATTATCCAAATTGAATTTAGGCCAAAAGCGCGCCTTTGGAAAAGACTTCCTTTTTCTTTCCCCCCCGCCCCGACTTGAGAGTCTGAGTAATACCCCCCCCCCGCCGCCTTGAAATTGGAAAGAGTAAGAGATTCCTTGAACGGAAGAAAGAGTATATATAAACTAACCATCCCTTTTCTTGATGACTCCCAACAAAGCGTCCCACCCCGGCGCCTCCTTTTGATAACCCCTTTGACAGAGGAATGAACTGAGTCTTTTGATGTGTGAAGAAGCTTAGAGAGTTATAAGAAGGTCATGGATTTGGTACAGAGTTATCTTTGATTGAAGCACAAGTGAGAGTTAAGGTATATTAAAGCTAAGCCATTTCTTTTTTGAAGGGACTTTACTTGCGCTTTTATTTTCAGAAAAGCCTTTTTCAACGTCTGTCATTTCATAGTTACATCAAGAAATACTGGCATTTACTATAGATATATGCCCCCCCCCAAAGAATCTTATTTAAGGTTTTCCCAAGTAACAAAACGGGTTTTTATGGTTGTATAATAATAATAAATAAAAAAAAACTAGTGAATAATTTCTTCCAAAATACAAAAATAAATATTTTAACAAACGCGACAATACATTGATTTGCGCATTTTAACAGCTGATTGTTTGGGAAATCTAGTTAATAATAGTAGTGTGTGGCTGAGTGGGCACAGGTGCACAGGAGGACGCTTTGGCACAGGAAGAGGAAAAAGGGCTTTGGGGGGGGCACAGGAGCTTGTTGCATAATCGTTTCAACGGCAATCTCTGCAAAATAACTTGGTTATACGGGAACCCAAATCTGGTTTTCTCGTAAATTCTTCTAAAATTTTTTAATTGTTTATTAAATTATAAATTGCAAATTTTTAATACTATTTATAAATAAAAAACATGCAATATATGTGAAAGCGCAAGAATAAAAAGAAGAAGAAAAGAAGAAGAATGAAGAACGATAGAAAAGAAGACAACAGAAGAAGAAAATGAAGAAGAAGAAAAAAGAAAAGAGAAGAAAAGAAAAGAAAAGAAGAAGAAGAAGAAGAAGAAGAAAAGAAGAAGGAGGAAGAAAAAGCTCCCTAAAAGAAGAAGAAAAGAAATAGGAAGAAGGAAGAAAGAAAAGCAAGAAACCTAAAGGCTTTTTGGGCTTTTTTCGTTTATTTTTTTGAAATAAACTATTAGTAATTCTTAGGTTATGTAGCGTTATTGTATATGTCTTTTCCTACATCGTATAACTCCGCAAATAATAACGTGGCTCTCTGGCTATATTTTATATACTAAAATGACACGGCTTCACGGCAGGCTTCTTTAGCAACACAATTCGATCTGTATTTTAAAATATAAATTTTCAGCAGAAGGCTAAGGGATAAGGGATTTAAGAATTTAATGTACAAAGCTAAAGGACTAAGGAACTATTAAGAAAGCGACAACAACAAACTGTTGTATCAAAAGTCTTTAAGTGTTGTTAGTGTTTTGTTTTTTGTTTTTTGTTTTTTTGAGTCCTACTTTTTTTTACATCATTCAACTGTTGAGGCTGAATGAGCTTCTTTGAATAGATCTTGTTGATGGTGATAAATATGCGGATAAGCCGTATATCCAAAAATACAGCAAAGACTTCTGTAAAGCGTTGCTTAGGTGTTAACAGCCAAAAAATAAGAATAAGAATAACGTTGCCTATACACTTTTAGGCAACTGATGTTGCTTTGGTTTTGCAATTCAATGCAGGGTTTAGTTTCTAGTTTTCAATTATTCTGTATGTACCCAACATACATTATTAAAGATGTAACTCAATGCATGTTATTATCTATGGAGGTATGTCATGTATTATTGTAGCCTACAGCCAAGGTGGAGTACAATTGAGGCGTGCGGTGTCGTTCTGGGGTAACTTAGTTTTAGGGAAGTTTTTTAAGGAGAGTAACGAGAGGAAAGAAAGCCAATATAAGCAGCTGTGGCCCCAACCTGCGACTTTATTGGGGCGGGGCTCTATCGGCTTGGGCTTAGCGGGCTTGGCGCGGGGCTCACGGGGCTAGGCTCCTGCGGGGGGTCCTATTTACTGGGCTCCGCGCCGGCTATGCTGATTACGGGTTCTATGGGGCTAATTGGCTTTTTACTTTGTCTATTGTATTTATGTTCGCTTAGTCGGCGGCTACTTCAATTGGCGTTTGTCATGGTGTAGTCCCTGTCACTTGGTGGCATCAAATCAAAGTTTATTAAATAGGCTGAAACAAATCTCTATTATTAATTTTTGCTATTGTTCCCTTAAACTCAGGCTTCTGGTTTCTAGGCAAAAAATAAATGACCGACAAAAGCCCCCCTCCCCCCTCTCTCCTCCCCGTCACAATATAATCGTAAGTTCGTCTTTTTTTTGCATTATTAGATGCGGTTTTAACACAATCTAGTGCATTATGAGTAGGGGATTGATTGTCACGTCATTCGCCATGGTTTTATGGCAGAACGGAAGATTCGAAGCAGCCAAGCCACACTGGCGCCCCATCTGACATGAAAAAGGTAAAAAAAAGTATCAGCCAAAAAGTTAGCCAACCTCCCCAAACTGGTTTTTGTGTGAAGCAAAGTCAATAAAGACAAGGAAGTGGTAGAAAGCATTCGTATGATTTTTGCTTTTGCTTTGGCTAAAAGGTACTTTCTCACTCTGTGCAATGTGACCTGATGTATATAATTTTATACATCTTTTCCCCAAACTAGTTGGTCTTAATTTTCTTCTAACAGTTCTTCACGTTTGATAATAAAAACTTGCAATGTCTTAAAATTAAAAAACGGCCAAGTGTTAACCACATACATATATTTAGGAACACAAAAAATATGAATTTTCTATGTTTTTGTTTAAATATTAGTGGAGAACATTGTTTTTATAACAGGTTTGGCCCTTCGCGAAAGAAAATCACGGCGGAAATTCGAAACGAACGAGAACACTACGAACGAACATTATTTTTATACTGTGGATCGTCCCTATGGGCAGGCATAGGTGATTTTTGAAACAAGTTTGGAAATTTGGTGATGAAAATGGTAATGTGAATGTTTGAAAAGATGTGAAAATATAAAAGATATGGTGGAAATAAACTTACAAATTGCCAAAAAAAAAGTCTGCAAGGATCCTGTCATATTTTCAACACAAGCGCAACCAAGAACGATTTCGCCAAAATACTTGAGTGATTGTCGTGGGGTGATTGCGCTTGGTGTTGGTTGTGTTCATGTTACTGGCATGCCATTTACTCTGCATTAATAAGTAACGGATAGCGTGGTTTTTGAATTGTTTTTTTGAAACGCATAGATGTGAAAAACTTATATTGTGGCTTCTTAGCCACGACACGATAGCCAACGATTGTCAGTTTGTCAGCTCGTTAGAAACTTTTAGAACATACTACCCGCTATATGGATATGAAGCACCATACAATGACATTTTCTTTTCACCTTCATGACAGCGCTACTAGGCAGATTCCCCATAATATAATAAACACAGAATCTTCATGTAAAATGAACGTTTTTGTTTTTGTATTACTTTTGATGATAACACTTTGGTTACAAGGCTTTATATTTATTGGTTTTATATTCATGGCTGGCGTATGAATGGGATATGGGATATGGTCGGGGATGGATGATTATGGGATTGTTATGGGATTAGGGGCGGGAATGGGATGGAATATTATGTACGTTTTGTAAGTAAATTAAGAGCGCAACGAGTCCGCCGCATCGCGCATGTAACAAATACACATGCGCCGCGCCATTGGTAAAAATTCGACATCGAAATCATCTCATTGTTGTTGCGGTCAAGGGAAGTCTAAAAGTATGAAGTATTTATCCTGAAAAAAGTATGAATAAATATATAAAGTGGGCGTCAACCACTAAATTTTATATTATAGAAAATCCAATATTAAATAAAGTGCTAGGAAGCATTTCCAAACCACGTGTTCGTTTCATTTAGCATGCCCTCCCTTTTGTTTAAAGTTGATATAAGCAAATCTAACTACAAGGTTTGTGATATTTTAAATCGGCCGCATGATTCTGTTTATCCCACCCCCCCCTTTTGTCTTTTTGAGTGATTGTCCGATCAGGATGAACTTTTGTGTTTTGCCCCCCTCAAACTTTCCCCCAACTTAGTTGTGCTCTTTTTAAATTTGTTTGTCTTTCTTTTTTTTTTTTGTTTTGGTTCTGTATTAACTGGCCTTTGTTGTTCATTAAACGATTGAGTTTCAGTTTTTTCAGTCCTTTCAATGATAGTTGACCTCTTGCACCCTGCTCAAGTTCCTTCCCCCATTTGTATTTCGCTCTTTGCTTTACCTCTTAAATATATATAAAATATTAAAAAAGACCCAGTGTCGACAAGATTTAATCCAGGTTTATGACAACATGACTCTGTTGTTTTGCTTGGGGGTAAAAAGCAGAGATACCGCGTAGATAAAAGGAGATACAACGTCGGGCCGACAGAGTACTACCTGGCACGCGATAGATTACCATCACAGAAAGGGGTAAAGCCGAGAAGAGGAATATTAAATGAGAGAGGCAAGCCGGACGAGGATCGAATATAATCGGCGCCTAGGCTCCAGGCACGACCAAGGGGGAAACTTAAGGGCGTTCCCGGTAAATTAGTAACGGGCATATGGTCATAATTTTTTGTCTTTTTTTCCGTTTAATAAAATTTTTGGCTGCTTCCCTCCCTTTCCTACTCCCCACATTGGTTTATATCATTACCCTCCAACCGTATAGTCCATTTTTTTTGCTTCCAATTTCTTTTATTTTTTGTTTATCCTCTTATACTCTCCACTTAAGTAATCTATACCACAACCTAATTCCACCTCTAGTTTTTCCTGTTCCTGTATGATATCCGTTTTTGCGGTTACCCATATTGTGGGAAACACACAGCTTGGGATTACCCTTGGTTCAACTTTCGGTCTATATCTCCGAAAAAGAAAAATTGACAAAAATGTTTCGGAACGTACTAAAAAATCCCCACATAAAAACAAGCCTTCGAAAAATTATCATTATTGATTAAAATGGTCATCCGATCTTTGATAGGTATACAAGGTTACCCAACAGATTTTATCATTCGCTTCTTCTTCCTACTGTATAGTAAAAGATAAGAGCTATTCGAAAAAAGGGCTCGCTCCTATAGAACACCCCTTAAATTTCAAACCCGTCCTTCGCCTTCCGTCGTACCATCCCGGGTTCTACTTGCCGGACAACCAAGAAACGTTTTCGCGAAATATTTCATATTTAGCCTTGTCCAAGTGAAGAAGGACAAGAGAGAACCCCCCTTCCTCCTCCCACGTCCTTCCTGCAAATTTTACGCCCAACCCCCAATAATTGCCACCCCATATAAATAAATCTTTTGAATAGGTTTGGCTTAACTTTTTGTCACACTTTATGAAAAAAGATAAGATAAGAAGAAGAAACCAGTACGCGTTATTCGTTTAATGGAAAAAACTAAAACTTTACCCGCATCCATTCATATCCCCGCCATATCGCCTTGTAAACACATACATAAAAATTTGGAAACTTTGTCCATCCCTACGTTTCCATTCCAATCGTTTTGACTTAGAACATGGAAGGAGGGAAAGTTCCAAAAGAGTCACATGCAACGGTCACATGCAATTACAATTTCTAACATTAACAAAATCCTAAAATTTATAGGAGACACATCCATATTCTCATTTGCACTATAGTACACAAATAAAGTCTATCCGCAGTGGGATTAGATAGAGAAAGCATTCAATCAGACTAGTTAGAGATTCTCTCTAGTACTAGATCCTTCAAACATTTTTTTTAGAGTATTTGTCTCATTTATTGATGTTGACATTATTTTATCCTACCACACTTTCCACATAAAGTTCCGTTTAATTGTTGTAGATGGAACAGAAGACGAAAAAATACGGGGGGGATAAATTACTTTGAGCACGCCTCCTTTTAACTCCCCATCACCCTTCTTTCACCTGAAAATATTTACGCCAACACATATATTTTTTTGTTTTTTTTTTGATGCTTTTCATGTGGGTTTGTTGTTTCTGTCAAGGATTAGTTCTCTTTGTCAAGGATTTTTTTATGCATCGCCATCAGTCTCGCACACCATAGATATTTCTCAGCATATTTTTTTTCTATCACTCTACGATCATAGGAAACGTTCATGACACTACTGTGAAGGGACGGCTTTGTAATCGGCGCTGTGTCTCTGAGAAAGCAGTGGGGCAGCACGATGTGGGGTTACTCGGTTCTCTACTGTTCCCTCGTTCTGAGGAAATATCACTCACTAATTTGGGTATGTAAGTTCAAGTCAGTTTTTTTTGTAGTAAATTCGGGGTTACCAGAGAGGTACCGCTGTTCAAGTGGCATGTTTCGACCAAAAAATCCAAGGTTCATTCCCAATGGGCAAATCAATAATACTCAAATATAAACAATATTTTTTAAAACAATATCAAATTTGACACACCTATGTGTACTGTATGTGCATATTTTTTTGGCAATTTTTAACATAGGAACACATAAGGATTTTTGTACACTATAATATTTCTTTTTGTCTATCCATTGTTTGTATATAAGGATGTATTGTATGTAAAAATAAAAAACCAAGATGTTAGTAAGGCGGCGATATCGTTCCGGATTGGCGCCGTATCGCGCGAATTCGCAGATAACCTCCGAAGAGAAAGGAGGATTCTATAGGCCTGAAAGCTTCATTTTTTCTCTCCAATTTGCGTCGCATTCGTTGTGCCGTGTCGTTCGGGCTCCCTCCTTGGCTCCTTTTTTTTCTCCTCCTTTTTATGCCGACACCCGACTCCGAACAAGCATCTACAGGATTTTCACTGAGCACGCTCTCTTCTTCATGGCAGAAGAGAAGAAAGAAAAGAACGAAATTAAGGAAAAGCAGAAAGAAAAGACAAGAAAGAGAAAAGAAAAGGGAAACTAGAAGACAGAAGAAAGAAATACACCCGGAGCGCTTTTGTCTTCTCTTGCCAAACACACTGACGAACGATGGGGCGAGGCGACTCCCGCTTCTTCTTCTTAGACAAATTTTATTTCTTCTAATTGAAACAAAAAAACCAATTCAAAATTTTGATGTTGTGCTTTGCCCGGGATTTTCTGTTTTGTGAACCCAAGTGCGCATACGGTTTTTTTCCTGTGGGTTGCTGGATAGTAGACGGAGAAAGAACGCTGCTTTGCCTCATACCACTGGTGGTTGTTATGTATGTATGTATGTAGTAATTTGGTTGGTGCGAAATTTTTCCCATAAAAAAAATGTTTTACAGG
>JARSSU010033679.1:0-87785 GCA_029619165.1 Eurosta solidaginis
AACTTTGGAAGAATAAAATTAGAGGAGCGTGTGCTTTTGGAAAACGTAAGCTTATCGTACAAATAACCCGGCTTTTGGTAAACTAGCAATTTAAACATAAAAATGCAATTACGCGCTTGTATAAAATTTATTAGGTCACATCAAGAATTGAGTTTCTCAACGTAGATAAGTGAGAAAATTTCTTTAAATCGTGTACATATCTAGTAGCGTGGTTGAAAGCAACACTGAGTTTATGAAGAGAGACAGCGTCTAAATTGCTATAAACGACCTCAAGTAGGTTATGTAAGGTACAATAGACACAGAATAAGCTTTTCTTTGTATCAGAAGGTACGAAAATTGATGACACCCTAAGGCACCGCAATGTAGAATAGATTTTACTCACAACTTGATTGACGTGGTTTTCGCAGGACAACTAGAGTTGATTACAAAGCCTAGATTTCGTACTTTATCGACTACTGAATTCTTGCAGATCCGATATAAAGGTGTGGGATATCAGAAACTGGATCTTATCCTTATAGATTGGAAGAACATATGATATTCGAGCATTAAGGCACAGAATGTTTGACCTAGACCACTCCATAATCGAGCGTAAGTCCCGCATTCAGCTTATCTGTAAGATCCTGAACCAGGCTGATATGGCTTGAAATGTATAATTGCACATCATCCGCATAAGCATGCCGTCGAGCAAAAGAGCAACATTAAAAATGTCATTATAAAGATACTGAAAAGAAGGGGACCCAAGACAGAGCCCTGTGGTACTCCAGACCTGGTAACCCAGCTGTAGAGAAACTATTCCCGACTTTAACCTTTTGAGTTCGGTTGCTAAGATAGCTCTTTACCAGCTTAACTGACACAGATAGTGGTCAAGTGACCCTGTTCAAACTCCTGACGGATGTGCATCGACAACTTGTGACAGTGCTGTCGAGCAAGAGTGAGCTTCTCTAAAACCCGATTGAATGGACTGAGGAGATTATTTTTCTCAATAAAAGCTATAATTGATTAGCCATAAGTATCTCAGCTACTTAGACAGACCGGTCAGAATACTTATGGGTCTGAATTCACAGGGCTCAGAAGCCCCCAGGTTTCTTTAGAGCGGATAACAATTGCTCTTTTCATGCAGCAGGGAAAGTCGAAGTGAGTGAAACAGTGGTTTATGAGGTGAGTGATGCAGCGTAAGATATTAGGTAGGATAAATTTATATAATTTAAGTGGAATGCCATCAGAACCTATTGCGTTTGATTTGATACCATAAACACATTTAGCTACTTCGAGTTCCCCAACCGACACGAATTGAACTTAGGTAAGGATGATAATATGGACAAGGAATCTAAGGTAGAGGACAAGGGGCACCAGAGGAGCTGGATGAAACAAAAAAAGAATTGTGAAGGTTGGGGTCTAGATAACAAGAGGCTTCCGAGGATGGCCGTACGCTAACTGCTTTAAATTAGACCATAACTGTTTGGGAGGCAAATCAGTGTTAAGTTTGCCACAGTAAATTTCTTTTTAGCCAGTAGAACAGAGGTTGAAGCTTTGTTCCGACCTGCTTATAGGCGATCCAGTTTTCACGAGTACGTTTTCTTTTCCATACGTTATATGCGAGGTTTCGATTTTGATGGCCACTTTGACCTCGCGTGAAATCCAAGGGCTAGAGCGCGAGGAGCACACAAGTTTACGAATAGGAACATGCTTATTAAAAAGTAAAGTAGGGATTGTGATAAAAAGTTAAGTTGTCATCACAGTGACTAATTGCCAGCAGCGTTTCCCAGGAGAAGTGTTTAAATAGAAAAACAGACTGTTTAAATTAATAGCATTGTAATCACGGTAGTAAAATCAGTGTTTGCAACATAATTATATTGCAATTTAAAATTTATAGTACAAAATATTAAGTCGTGATCTGAAACAAAAGACAATTGATCAATAGAACCACAGCGGTAGAAGTTGGGACAATAAAGATGTCTAACAAACTTGGACGCTAATTACAAGAAAACTATGTAGGCATTTGCTATTACAATGCGAATGCAGTAGATGCGACGAGTCTACGAAATTTACCGAATTGGCGTCAGGAGTTCATAAATTAATATTGAACTCCCCGCAAATAACTAAATGATCAAAATCAGTTAATTTGGAAGAAAGATCGTCGAAGAAGGGAGATACGAAGAGTTTTTATTTGGGTTGTAAACACAAGGACACAAACACTTTTGAGAGTAATCAGATAGGATTAACGAGAGAAACTCAATTTGAGTTAAAGAAGAGCTAGTTACTATGTTAACATCTAGGTAATCTCTACAATATATAGCTACAACCCCTCCTTTTTTTACCCGACCGACCATTCCTGAACAGCTTGTAATTTTAATGGGAGTAAAATTGGTCCGGAATATCAGGTGAAACCTAGTTTCCGACACGCAGATTATATCAACAGTAGATTGTTCAAAAATACTCCGAACATAATCTAACTTTTCACTGTTCAAGCTACGAACAAACAACACGCATAAACGTAAATAGTTACAGGTATGTGTGTCTATATGTGTGTATATACGTAATACGAAATAACTAGAATAAATAAAGATATAAACAACTAAGCACCAACAATGCTACATAAGTGGTTGTTGCTTGCGACGGTGACAGGTTCGCTGTTACTTGAGATGCGTACGAAGATTACTCCGTCTGGAGAACACACTGCTTAACTTATTCGCTTTCTTGTATTTAAGAGCAGCCTGTAAGAGTTTTCTATTGTCGGCAGAAAGGCGTCTCGAAGATGCTAAAGTTTATTGTCACTGTCGAAACCAGCCAATTTAAGAGAAACAGCTTTGTTTTGCTTTCGATAGTTGGAAAAGGCTGAAAGAGTGCGAGTGCGATCATATGGTGAACAGAACTTAACTATTACAGCCACTGTTTGGGTCGGGCAACTGTATGTTTGGTGCGAAGATGTCGCGAAGAGGGGGAGGGGAGAACTCACTAGATTGCATATGTGCTCAAAAATGCAAGATAAGTTTTCTTCACTGGCGAAAGGTAGACCAAAAATGACAGCGTCGGCCGAATGATTGTTGTTGTTGTTCACCCTCTCAGTCTTTAGGTTTGCCAATTCCTCTTTAACTGCCTTAACTCGACAGACAAAGTGCACACCGTTTCTGATCCACTTCAAGCCTACGTTCAACTTTATCAATGCGCTGAGCGAAGGCTTCGATGCTCTCCTGCAGTCTAGCTGTAAACTTACGCTCAAGTGAAGCAATCTCTTCGGACAATTGAGAACGTTGCTGAACTATTTCTGAGTTCTTTAAGTCCACGTATTCATCCAGTGGTTTTCATTCCGGTCAATATCCCTATCGTCTAGATAGCTCGAATTCCATTAGGAATCCTGATATTGATGGTAATATTGTTCTTCGGAGTCTTCAATCTTTGAAGCCTACCTTTTCTCCGGGACCGGACGGTGTTCCTAGTTGCGTGCTTAGGTACTGCGCCGAAAACATGTATGAGCCTATTTTAAAATTATTTGAGCTATCTCTGGGATCTGCGTCATTCCCGGCACTTTGGAACAGTCTTTTATTATGCCCTCCATAAAAAAGGTAGTAGGTCAAAGTTGAAAACTACAGGGGTATTGCTAAACTTTCAGTCATTCCTAGAGTCTTTGAACAGATTGTTACCAGTCAACTCCAATATCAGTGTTCTAGTCTTTTATCTCCATGCCAACACGGTTCATTCGTCAAAGGTCAACCACTACAAATTTGCTTGTATTCACCTCTATAGTTATGGAAGGATTTTTAGCGAACAAGCAAACGGATGTCATCTACACGGACTTCAGCAAAGCATTTGATACTGTCAACCATGAGTTACTTATTCATAAGCTTGATTTACTGGGCTTTCTGTTTCACCTATTAATGTGGCTGAAAAGCTATCTTTCTAACCGGACCAAAAAGTCCTGTTCAAGTGTAACCTGTCGGAATCGTTCGGAGTTTCCTCCGGAGTACCCCAGGGAAGTCATCTAGGCCCTTTGCTCTTTGCCCTTTTTCATTAATGACTTGCCACAGACAATATTATATTCCCCATACTATAATGTATGCGGATGATGTAAAACTTTGCTACACTTACTGTCCTACCGATTTGATTTCCTTGGATCTTCTTCAGGCAGACTTGGACTCGTTCCAATGTAGGTGCACAACAAACTTACTAGCTTTAAATTGCTCTAATGTAAGCATATGACATTTCACCGAGTGAAGCCAGCATTGAAACCTTATGTAATAGATGGTACGCCTTTGGAGCGTATATCTATTGCAAATGATATAGGTGTTCTTTTTGATCCGAAATTGAATTTTAACAGGCATATTTCATCTATTGCCAACAAAGCGTTGGGTTTACTTGGATTTGTTAAAAGATGGGCTAAAGAGTTCGATGATCCGTACCTCACTAAGGTTCGTTTACACATCGCTGGTTCGTCCAATACTCGAGTATTGCTCATGCGTTTGGTCTCCCCTGTTCTCAAAAGCATATAAAGCGTATTGAGTCAGTTCAAATTTTTGATATTTGCATTGCGCGCGGCCTTAATTGGGACTCAAGTCTCCACCTTCCTCCATACAGAAGTAGACTTCTTCTTATTAACTTTCCCACTCTGGAAAATCGGAGAATATTACTGGGGTATTGTTCATCCATAAGCTCATTATTGGAGAAATTGATTCTGCGGACCTTCTCAGCCGCTTGTTTTTTCGGTTACCCCTAGAGTATCCAGACACTACGTTCCTTTCTATTTACCCCTTTGTCGACGAAACTTTGCTAAAAATAATCCTCTTCTTATCTGGTGCGCGCACTACAATGAATTGTACAGCTGTATCAGTATTGAATGTACTTTTGCCACTATACGTAATGCAATACTTGCCTATCTAATTTAAGAGATACAAGCTAATTTAATTTGCCGGTATTTTATTTCTTCCATAAAAAACAGGAACTATCTCATTTAAGGATGGAGGAACATTTATCAACATGTATGATTAAGAAGGAACAAGACAGTACTGTGTTGATTGGAATCTGGTGCATTCCAACACGTAAAATATAGTTTTTTCATGAGTCACTGACCGGAATCGTACACATTCCGGCAATATAATCTGGCGTATCCTCATTACACTACTCTTAGCACTGCCGGATTCCCATGACATGCTGATTGGAATCTTGTTGCATTCCAACAGGAAGATTGGAATCCACTGTATTCCGAATCATGCTGAGCGGAATCTGATGCATTCCGCCTTATTTCTGCTCATATTTCCTATTATTATTATATTCCGAAATTAAAGAGTAATGTTCATTAATATATATTTGTTTGTAATATAACATTGTTGAAATCTCGATATATCTTAATTTTATCTTTTGAGTTGTATATTTATATATCTTTTATATTATGCAGTCGACCATAGTTTGTCGTCGACTTTAAATAATAAATAAATAAATAATAAATAAATAAAATAATATACTGTGCCACTGCCTGGTACTAAGTAAAATGAGGTTAGCTGTTTGGTTCAATATGCCGTAGCTGGTACAGTAAGAGTTACCTACCGTTTGGGACATTACAATGGGCCCACTGCTGGCTTAAGGTGCAACTTCACGATACAGTTCTGTTAACGTAACCTTACGTACGTTTGTTGCGGTTATATAAAAAAAATTTCGCGTTGAAATTACCGTAAAAATCTACGACGCTATACAAAACTAATAGCGTTTTTTCTTTCTGGCTATACTGTTACGCTTTTTGTAAGCCGCGCAAGAGTTGTTTGTTCTATTCTAAAAACAGGCAACACCTTTACGGGGTATTTCGTTCTTTGTGAAAATTGTTGCCTGCTCGCAACGCAAAAGCGTTACACTTTTACCCTATATAAAATGGCGGTGTGGCAGTGCAACTCTGTGAAACTCTCAATTCGCTCTTGAGTTCGACATATACTCTGTTAATATGAGTGCACAGATCACCTTCCAGATTACGCATCCACGAGTTCAAATTGCTTCGTTCTGCGCATCTACGTCACAGTTGACTGTTTGAGCGAATGAAAGAAGAGAGAAAAAACAAGAGCTAAAGGAAAATGACGTAAGAATTGCCCATAAAAAAGAGATGATCTAATGTTTACATGCGGAATGCGCAATCTTCTTGTGTGATTTGTGATTTGAGTAAACATGGTGAGATGAAATGTTCTTTGTATGCACTATAAATGTTGACAATTTTCTGGGGTAGGAGTAACACTATTAGGCTTTACCATTTACTTAGGCAACAATTTATTTCAGAAAAGAAAACGCTATAACGTACTCTAGAGGCATCAACAATGCCAATGACCCGTTATAATTAATTACAGAGCGCAACGAGTTTCTCTTGAAATAGTAAACAATTTTTTTTTCTGTATCACGTCACAACTAATTATGCAAAGCGGCGCCCTAGAACAAATTCATTGTTTACACGCAATTCTATAAAATCGAGTTTGTCGTTGCAGTCTTTTGTATTGAATGGCGAGAATTTGCCAGCCACAATCGATTAACAATGATGACCAAAACCTTTTGTATGCGTTAAGTGTTTGTTTGTAATTTTCAGATTTTTTTTCATTTCGCAATTTTATTGAATGCATTTTCATTGCCCTTACATAATTTGCATTGCTTTCCATTTCCTATGCTTTCTTTTTTTTTAATTTTTATTTTGTGTAGCAACTTTGTGTTTCATTATGTTGCTTACCGCTTTGGTTACACTAAATTATGCATTAAATATCGTACAACGTTCGAAGTGGCATATATGCATTTTTAACTGTTTGTAGTTTTTACGCAATTACATGTTACACCAATATTGAACATTTCAGACACCACAAAAGCTATGAAAAGTAGGCGCAAAATTCAGAAGCGCACGCACATGCGCAAAAGTAAGTGACGTTATGAACACCTTTAAGAAGTGTTGTAAATTGAAGGAAATGAATAAGTTTCACTTACAAAGCTGCACACACACTACATATACGTTCACAATGAACTCAAAGATTTGAAGGCTATAACTGTAAGTGGTTGAGGGTTGAATAAGGTGAAGAATGGTTGTACAGTGAATGGCTGATTTAGGTTGGTTTGGTTGATTGGTCAATGTAAACAAATCTTTGCTTTAAGTGTACGTGTCTGTGTATGTGTGTGTGAGTCTCATCTACATGGCTGAGAAGTAGCATAGACCAGTAGCATTTTTGCAAGAAATTATAAAGAAATTTCGAGCGCAAAAAAGTACAATAATTGCACACTTAAGGCGTTACGATATTTTCGCACCTTTTAAAGTGCGGGTTGAGCACAATGCCAATGTTTTAGTTTCAAACACAAAAACAACTGCCAGCGTTAAACATAAACAAAAGCGAAGGGACAATTTTAATAAGCATGCTAGCAGCAATAGCAACAACAGCAGCGGCCAAGATGCTGACAAAAATTTGCATCGATAAGTGTCAACATCAGCAACAATGACCAGCAATCGGCAACAATTGTTCACAGTACAAATGAAAAACAAAAAATGTGTTTATATCAAAACAGCGTTATATACCCGGCTGTAATATTTAGCAACAAACGCTTTTATTATATAACTACAATACTAATTCAAAAATCATACCAAAACTCGTCTTAAACAGTACCGAAGAGTCCCAAAAATATTTCGAGAGCATATGAAAGCGCCGCCGAATAATCTTGTACCAGCGGTTCAAAGCTCACTTGCAGACCTTAAACTCTGCATTCGCTTATCATGAGAGCTTGAATTTCTACAATTTTGACATATTTTTAAATTGAGCTAAAAAAGTTCTGCAAGTCGCGCTTCTAGTCTTGAACATTTTCCTGAATTTTACAAAATAGTCAAAAATTATACAAAAATAATATTAGTTTTTTGCCCAAAATGGTGCCAGAATGACTCCGAAAACTATTACGAAATGATTCCCAAAGCAACGCTGAAATGGTCAAGAAGTAATCTCCAGTGATCCAAACCGATTCCGAAATTATCCTAAAACGATCATATTGTAGTACCAAATGATTTCGAAATCAATCCAAAAATGTTTCGAAAAAACAAATCTGTTTTACTATTTTCAAATAATAGGAAATTATTCCATTATTACTCCAAAGTCACCACAAAAACATTCTGAAACAGTCTGCAAGAATATCAAAGCGATACTAAAGCAAAACGTAAGTAATCTCGACGTTATGCCGCACTGATACTGAAATATTTCTAAAATGGTCCTGAAATTTTCTTTAAATAGTCCCCAAACAGATACCGAACAGTTCTAGAATTAAGCGTTGTATGTCTTAAAATAGGTGCGCATTGATTTGGAAATCAATTTTTTAAATTATTCCCAAATCGTTCCGAAATCCAAAATAGTCTCAAAATAATCCCGAAGTGAAGTGAATGCAATACGTAAGTGGTTTCCAAAAATAAGCCGGATTTATGCTGATATAATATAAAAATTTTTCCAGCATCATCCAATTGTGTAACAAAATTAACTCTAAAACAGTCCTTATAGGATTCCGAAAAAAATATCTGAAACTATTGAAAGCAATATGTAAGTGCTACCAAAATTATATAGCACAGATGCCGCAATAAACTGAAATTATAACGAAATAATCCTTAGTTGATCTCAAATAGATATCGAGAACCGTTCCAGAATAATTCGAAAGACTGAATGCTCTCGAAGTGATTCCGAAACTATTCTACAACGTTCCCGAAGAAGTGTAGAAATCACACCGATGTAAGTCCCCAAATAATCCTGAACACTTCAGAAATTAATAATGAAAAATGATCACGAAATATTCTTGTATTGATTCTGAACAGCTCAAAACTATCTCTAAATCTCCAATGATTTAAAAAATTACAACAACATCAAAATGATTTTGATGCTTTCTTTTTTTGTTCGAATGACTATTCTCCTTTCCATACGACCCTTTCGCGATTTAAATGGACTATTCTCATTAACAACTGATTAGTTCCCAATTACAATTGAGACTTTCGAAATTTCATTTGGCGCTTTCTTATTTATAGTTGACTACTTTTATATCAAAGTGACGCTTTCGCATTTACACTTGACTATTCTCATTTACATACTGGAAATGTTTAGAAAATAATGACGATTGTTCTCGAAGTGATCCAGGCAATGATCCCGAAGATACCGAAATTTATCCCAGTATTTACCCTGAAATACCCAAATTTATTCCTGAGAATATTTCTAGATATAATCGGGAAATAGCATCAAAATTATCACGATTATTCCTTATATGATTCTGAAAGATTCCTAGGCTATCTCTAATTAGTCTCTCTAATGATTGAAATAAAAACAAAAATGATCTTGAAATTGTTAGCATTGGTCCCTAAAACAATTTCAAAAACAATCCAGAAATTGCTGAATATCCTGATTTACATATCTCTAAAACAAACCTCAAATGATATACAAATGATCCCGAGTGATTCCATATAGAATTAGTATGTAACTAATGGTTTATAATGAATAGCAACAAAAACGCTATACTTAGAGATCAATTGCAAAGCGAGCAGCGGGGCATTCATATGGCTAGTTTGGATGTTAGAGATTTCGAGTTCGATACTCAGCTCCCGAGAAGCTAGCTATTGAAGAATAAATTCAGAAACATGCCTTAGTAACCAACGCCGTTTGTAACTTTGCAATTTTTATACTCAGTTGAGCAGAGCTCACAGAGTAGTATTAACTTTTGATTGGATAACGGTTGGTTGTACAGGTATAAAGATTCGTGCGATGGATATAGACTGCCATATATGTCTATTGAATCATCAGTGACCGATTACCTGACGCATATTCACACGCGCATGTTGTTTTCGATATCGAAATATTACAGTCAAATAAATAAGTAAAATGCCATCATTCTATAGCCAAATTACGAAAACGGGGATGTAAACATTGTAATGGATTGGTGTATTGATGACGCTAATACTAATATAGAACTTTAGCAAAAATAAACTTGTGTAAACTCGTGTGTGACGGCCGTATAGAAGAAATATAAAATGAGTTCTGCAGGGCGAATATACCACTTGATCTTGGTATCCGGCAGAGTGATGGTCTGTGGTCACCCTGGTCGACATGTTTGGAAACGCCCTCACATATACAGCTACCACCACTCCCTTTTAAACCCTCATTATACCTTTAATTGATACCCATATCGTACAAACAGTCTAGAGTCAGCCCTGTCCGACCTTTATGGCGCTGTCGCACCTATGACAACTATGGCCCACTCCCTCATAAAGTACTCTTTAATACCTTTCATTTGATAAACATGTCATACAAACACAGGGTTACCCCCGGTTCATTTCCTACATGGTTATTTTCCCTTATGTGTCCACCATAGCTCTCAACTGAGTATGAAATGTGCGGTTACCACCCGAACTTAATCTTCCTTACTGTTTTCTAATATCATAATGATTCCCGAAATACTTATGAAATATAACAAATAATTTCCGAATATGGGAAGCCTACTAAAAATGTTTGTTTGAAACACAAAATTTCCTTTCGTCTGCTACTCATTGTCTGCTTACTACTCATAACCCGCATTTATAAATTCTTCAAACGCGCTAAGCCGTGCAACGTAGCGTTGTACCATAGCATCTACCTGCTCCTAAAAGTATACCGCAGTATAACGGCCAACAAGCAACAACGTGAAACATAACACAGCTTACAGCTGGCAATAACGGCGACCAAACGACACATTCATTGAGGCGCCAAAAACATGAAGTTCATTTCTCAACTCGATTTTAAGGAAGAAGGTAAATGAGCTTAATTTTCTCTTGGCACTTTAGTCCAGCAGGGTAGTCGGATGGGGTCGTTTTCTTTATTTAAGTCAACGCGATCTCTTCCGCCTGGGCTGGCTGAGCGAAAAGAGCTAATAACCTGCATTGCAGTTGGGTAGTAAAAAAACCTTGACGCTTCCCTGTGCCATTTTGAAGTGGTGGAAAGTGTATGACTAAAATTTCCGCTGAAGAGTAGTAAATAAATGGGACGAATTTGACATCAGTGTAAGCAGATGAACAAAGCATCATATATGTAGTTTTAGGAAGCGACAGTGCGAGAATTTCTTGTGAATCAAGTTTGGTAAGGATATTTAATCATACATATCTCCGAAATTTTATAAAGAGTAAATTTTTGATCAATTTTTGATTGATTTCAAAACTGTTTGATGTTAGATTAGTAATCGTTTTGGCATCTGTTAGATCGTTCGGGATTTTAGAACCATATTAGGAACGCGACGGCATTACACTTTTTGTGTGGTTTTCAGGGGATTTGAGAACGGTTCAGATCAGGTTTTCTAAAATTTGAAATGATTACCTTCTTACATATGCAATGAGAGCACGATTTATGCTATGGTTGGCGGAACGGACCTACACATTTTATGCCGACTTCCGAACGGCATTTGGTCGAGCAAATGAATTTGAGGTACTTCGCAATTAAACTCACTTCGCAACTGATAGCGCTCTTGCATCAAACTGCTTAGTCATGCCTCAGCTTGTGCTGCTTTTATACTCGTCGGTTTCCTCGTTCACCCATTTCTCCTAAGGTCTAGTATTTCGTGAACTTGATGCTTGTTTACCAGCTATACACATGCTATATTTGTAATTTGTATCCATATGCGTGTGTATATGTGAGTACTACATTGGCTGATGATGACATGCGTTTGTGAGTACCTCTCTCTTGCCTTGTATGTGCATACATGATGATTTGTTTATGTACATAATGCTTAGTATCGGCTCATGTGTAGTATTGGCTTAGTGATACTAGTATTCGTTACAGTATAGTATACTCTATATATTTATAGGTAAAAAGTTTTGGGAAAAAAGGGCGGTGCTACTCCCCCTATTAAGACACATTTTACCTCGCTTTATCTCCGCAACTATTCGAGGCAGGTACTCATATTTTGTGTGTAAGTGTTTTATATATGAGGAAAGCAAATGAGAGTGGGAGACTACGATGAGTGGGAGTGAAGTGGGGTCGGAATTGGAGCAGAGTAGGAGTGGAAGTGGGACTGATAGTGGGAATAGGAATGGGTCTGGGAGCAGGATGTTTGAGTGGGATCGGGAGTGGGAGTGGAAAAGGAGGTGATGCTGGCGAATGAGAGCGGGAGTTTGAACGAGAGTGGGAGTGCGAATGAGAGTGGAGTTCGAATGATAGTGAAGTGGGAGTGTGTGTAAGAGTGGAAATGGAAAGAGATAAATGGAATAAGGGATGGAAAAGAATAAGAAGGAGGGATAGAAAATAAACTATAAAATTATGGGATAGAAATGTAGGCATACAAAATACTACGAAAATATAAGCAATATGTTATCAGAAATATGACAGTTCAGTGTATGAAACACGACCAATTACGAGTTTATTTTGAAATTACCTTAACGCAATTGCGTACGGACTGTCATTGATGCTATTCACCCACGGCAACTCAATCACGGAAATATTTGATTTTGTCTATCGCAGACGGTGCGGCAACTGTATGTCTTTAGTCTTTCTTCGTTGCACTCACGCCTGCCGATAGATAAAAAAGCTCAAAGTTTTAGTGAACAGTTTCATTTCTTTGCGAGCTCTGTTTGAGATAGAGCTATTAGTGTGCGTCGTGTAGTAGGCAGCAATTCTCATTGAAGAGTGCGTCGCATGCGTTGTCATGAATGATTGTGACATATGTACATAAATACCTATATATAAGTGTTAGTAAAACAAAAGACTTAGCACCGTCTGCCGAACTGACTGTGATAGCCCTAGGCATCTTATGAATATTGCGAGGACTGCACCTTCAACAACAACCACAAGAAAATAGCATCATTTAGCTTGCGTGAACGCAGCTGCCACAAGTCGAAAAACTGCCAAGCAGCGAATTCTATACGCATTCATACATCAGCCTTACTGTATGCTTATACTTTAGGCGGCTCATTGATTAACTGACAGTAGCTCATGTCACTTGAATGGTCAGCGCAGTACACTGTGGTCAACCGGGTTGTACATCATTGTCATCATGAAACGCCACCCCACCAACAACAAATTGATGAGGTGTTTCGTTTGTTTTTATGCTGCGGTGTGAAAATTTCAAAGTGACGACACTTCTTTTCACACATAGTAAGTTGGTGTATGTGTGCTTGTCTGTTGTGCCACGCCTCTGAAATTAAAATTTTATATATATCTTAGCACCGTAAATCTGGGTTGCTTACTCGTGTGACTAAAATTTGAAGTTGCCGTATGCGATTTGATATCACCGCCAATCAGCAGCTGCGCGCAAAACTTTCTTATGGCGAAAGTGCATTTAATTGATGTTGAGTGAAGCAATTATATGAAATGTCAGAAAAGATGTTGCGGCAAAGTTGACAAAAAATATTGAAATCCTCATTTTAAGGAAGGTTGAGAAAGAAAAATTATTTTGTTGTAAAATTGAAGGTTAGTCAAACAATTAAAAATTTTGGCCATCATTCTTGACTGGGAAACAAATAGGGCTAAAAGTACTTATGGGAAAATAAAAGTTGCATAGACAAAAGATGCTGAAAAACCCACAGCGTGTTAGGACGCCTAGAATATACCCGCGGTAGGTATGCATGTCGTAAGGGGCGACTAAACCACCAATTGATTCAATGGGTTGTGTAGCGCAACTCTCTCAAGGGGTGCAGTGCATATATAGCTTCTCCAACCCAATTGTCAACCTCAACTTCCCGTGGCGAATCATGTTTCATTAACGGCCGAGGCTCTGGCGACCCCGAATTCCTGATGGATGCTAGGGAGTGGGGAGAGCGGTATGTAGGTTTCATGTGGTCATACGAAATCGTTTCCGAGATGGTCGGGCTGGTATCTTTATGGTGCTTGTTACCGGAACATACCGGATCTGCATCCGGCAAAGACCATGAACATCGATAACACTCCCCAAGGCCTTCGGGGAGTGTCCTTATCGCTACAACAACAACAGCAAATGCTGTTCTCTCGATATTTCTGGCCAATCTGTGTATAATGGCACAGACTTTAGCAATACGGAGCACTTGCCCCTTCCACGCTTACCTAATTTTTCCAGCAAGAGCGTTTGTAAGAGACAGACCATCATTTTCCGGTACAAGGCACCAAATGCACGCATGTCAATGACTCATCATTGGATGTATTTAGTTCTTGCCTTGAGTTTTATGTAACATAGTGCATAGAATTTACTGCGCTGTTTCTGACGACGTATTGCCACGGCCTGGGGTTACAGTTCTCAGAACTGCGACAGCGCGCGCGACCTAACCTTGTACCATCAATATCCAATCATGCATCGTCGACCACCCACTTGACGGTCTCTTTCACGTCGCACTTGAAATTTTTGAAGTTAAGCTGTAACGGAATTACTTGAAAGTCTCCTAGATAACCGACCTCACGAAGAGCACAAACCAGCATCGCTGCGATCCAAAAGGCAATGTTAGACTTGTCAGCAGTATAATCTGTTTTAAGCCGATATGGGCAGCAGAGACTGTGCCTTAGAATTCGTGATATATATTGTCCATCAGTTTAATACCAGCTCAGGAATCATAAAAATCTAATAACCTTTTTTCGTCCGTTTTCTGAATGAAATCGTGCGGGTAATTCAGCGTTCATCATATTCCCTGCGGTTTCAACTTGCAGTCGATCACAGCTCGCCAAATTATTTCCATAGGGTGATATCCTTTTACGATTCCTGTTAGATTCTACATACGGAAACTCCCTTCTCCTATCAAAAGAGTCACTGGTTTACTTGCAGACGACTGAAAATAACAGCAATGGGCTAGGGCCCTTCCACAGTTATCTCACCAGGCCTTAGCCACGTCCGCACTACAAATAGTGGAAGGAGCGGATAAATATTGTATATCCACGTTTCTGGTATACCGACAACTTGCAGGAAGAACCGTCAAGTAGTTTATGTGCTTCACCTCACCAGCATAGTCAAAACATAAATATTTGGCGCGATATACCTCCGAGAAGATTGAGGCCGGGTTTATCTTCCAATTTGCGTCGTGCTCCTTTTTAATTTTTTCTACAAATTGGGGTAACGGGACGCGCATACTTTATGCTGACACCCAGCGATAGCTGCGCTGATGAGCTTCCACTGAGAATCATCTCAAACCAAAATATACTCTTAGAATTTTGCAAACCACTGCCGAGGGGCTACCACGTTAAGAAGAACTTTTTTTGTAATTGAAAAACTTTTTATAAATTCTTGATGTAGTTGTGACTATTTGACTGTTATTGGGACTTATTCCCAGGAACTGCGGTGTGGTAGGCGGAGCGCGGGTCCAGATCAGCACAGTAATCGCAGTATAGTTGACTTACTCATTACGCACACACTGGCGACGGGCCTTTCAGACATCCCAGCTGGATGGGAGACTTGGAGTATACCCGCGGTAGGTATGCCTGCCGTAAGAGGCGACTAAAATACCGAACTGATTCAAGGAGTTGTGTAGCGCAACCCTTTTAAGGGCTTCTCCAACACAATTGTCAAGCTCACCTACCCTTGGTGAATCCTGCTTCTTTCCCCAAGGTCTTCGTTGAGTGTCTTATTGCTATAACTACAATAACGACCCCTTCATAATACTGCACTAGGAATTGCCATGGGTTGTATTCTTATGAAACTTCAGCATCATTTTTACAGTGGACGGAAAAATGCTTGATACTAAGATAAAATACAAGGGGGATTCAGGGGTTGATAAGCACAACCGGAGTCGGTGCGAACGGTCCTCGGGCATAAGCGCAGCAACTAGCTTTCAAATAGATATGAAAAATTTGTTTTTGCTAAAATCTTTTGCAGTTTTTCAACTAAATTCTTTTCATAATAAATTAAGAAAGTAATAAAGTTTTGGCGGTGTGACAAATGTGGACATATTCACAACACTTTAGGAGGATGGACGGAATGGAAACCACGCCAGTGGCAATTTTTAAATGATCGTAAAGCGGAAATTGAAAAATGTGTGTGATTATGAAGGATATATATATGTAAAGAACAAGAAAAAAGACGAAACCGTTAAAACTTACAACTTAAGCTACAATAGCCACATTACTAATATGAAAGCAAGTACCGTAATAATTTGCCTATTGCTGACCAGTGTTGCCATCTTAGCTTTTTTCAAGCTATGTTTAACTTTTTTTTCTCCGTTTAGCTTGAAAAGTTGCGATTTAGCTTTGAGCTAAAATTTTACAAAATCTAGATAAACAGTTTTATGTAGATTAAATTTTAAGAACATTCAATGAATTTGGGCTAGATTTTAAGAAAAATTGAGGGGCTAAGAAACAGATAATGTTGGCATTATGGTAGGTAGAAATCAAGGCGTAGTAACTTTTTAAGGCTACATCAACCTAATATCATTTTCGTTCCGTGTGTTTGCCACTCGATTCTATGACTGTTTCATCTGCTTCGATACCGCTTCCGAGCGAAATTGAATTTTTGATTTCAGAAATATATAACTGTGTTTCTAATGCTTCCCGATTGCTATGTGGCCGGTTATAAGTTCACCAACCAGAAATATGTCCCCCCTTCCAAGAAGAAGGAGAATTCTTTTGCGTCTCGCATCGCATTCAGCCGCACGAACTTAGTGTGGTAGCAGGTTTCGAGATAGCTCCATCTCACACCCGCTTCCCTAAGGAAATTCCTTTTCAAAGCGAGCTTACAGGTAGCGAGCGGCATGCTCAATCCCTTCCAGGACGACGAAAGTGGAACGGATGTGCCCTCTCTTGCAAGTCCTTCAGCCATCTCATTGTCCGGTATATCTGAGTGTCCAGGCACCCATACCAGACTGAGGGAAGTTTACTCAGCGATCTCGTTAAGAGATTTTCTACTCTCCTGGACTTACAAGTGACCAATCTGAGCGCTTTTAGTGCAGCCTGGCTGTCAGAGTGAATACAAATTTGATTATAGCCGTGAACAGCATTTCCCAGATAATCCACGGCATCGTTTATAGCGGCCACCTCCGCCTGAAAGATGCTTAAATGATCGGGTGGGCTAAAGGATAGATTCCACCCTAGCTAAAGTGCAAAGGCACCGCTGCCCACCTTTTTATGCAGTTTGCAGCCGTCAGTATATATATGCAGCCTATCGCTCAGGTCCGGCGGCTCCTTCAACCAGTAATCCCTATCCGGGAAAACAACCTCGTACTTCATATCGAAAAATACAGTCGGAGCGCAATAGTCTGGCGAAGGGGAATCCAGATTCTTAAGGATGGCTACATGGCCATCCACATTGTCTCTCCAGCCGTATAACTCTCGCAGTCGTACATCAGAACAGACCGCACATTGCTTGGCCATTAAATCTATTGGCAACATATTGAAGGGGTGGTACGCAGAGCACCCCCCACGTAGACTAGAGCACTTCTTTGTACCTTCTGGAATACCCGTAGGTTTGATTTAGTATCTAAGCTCATCCACCACCGTATAGAAGGATTTGTCTAATCACAACGGCGTAGAACTACAGGGCAATATCGGGTGATAGTCGCCACATTCGCGCAACAGCTCCCCTACAGCTGTACAGTGCCATCGTCGCTTTTCTCACAGAGTCCTGAGCGTTTTCTCTCCAGAATAGTTTCCTATCCAAAATTACTCCTAGGTAATTGGCAGAGTCCCACAGCGTCAGTAATATTGTCAGAACTTGAGCTAGCCAAAATGGCATTTAAATTTTTGAGAAGTTTTCTCAACCAAATTTTTTAAAATATTTTCACTAAAATTTGAACCGGCTAACAAAATTAAAGACCAATAAAACTCAGAGGGCTTGCGATCACACATTTCAGAATCACTTAAAATTTTGTGAAGCTTTGAATTTTCACTAAGAGAATGTCTTTCTATAAAACTTTTTTCAGTTCACTAAACTTGTTAGTGAGGGGAGGGTTTTGGATAAAATCTAAAATTGTTGCTATTACTTCTTGTGAAAGTGCTGTAATAATGTGTTCGTATTTGGTATCCACTTGGGTTATATTTTTGGTGCTAAATTGTGTTTCAGTGTGTATAAACCACGCTTTTTGGACAACTAGTCCAAAATTGTGGAAGTTTGACTGATGTTGCTGAAATTTCGCTTTGATTGTTATTATCATACGGATTTGTAATATTTTGTTGAAAAGTGTCATCTATAATATAAAAATAAGTCGGGTTTTCCTCCTGACGCTATAAATGCAGAACGCACGAACCGATTTCCATGGTTTTGCATTCGCTGGAAAGGTCTCAGGAAAATACAGGATCGACGCACAGGGTCTCGAGATATAGACCAAAACGTGGACCCGGGTACCCCTAGAATGTGTTTATGAGGTCAAATGAAAACTGTTGATGAGTGCTTTAGTAGAGGGTAATTGTCATACCCTGGGTGACTAGGGTCTCGAAATATAAGCCAAAACGTGGACCCGGTTACCCCTGGAATGTGTTTCTAGAATATGGATAACAAATGAAAGCTTTTGATGGGTGCTTTAGTAGAGGGTAATTTTCATACGGGTGACTAGGGTCTCGAGATATAGGCCAAAACGTGGGCCGGGTACCCCTAGAATGTGTTTATAGGATATGGATATCAAATGAAAACTGTTGATGAGTGCTTTAGTAGAGGGTAATTTTCATACCCCTGGGTGACTAGGGTCTCGAGATATAGGCGAAAACGTGGACCGGGTTACCCCTAGAATGTGTTTATAAAATATGGATAACAAATGAAAGCTGTTGATGGGTGATTTAGTAGAGGGTAATTTTCATACCCCTGGGTGACAAGGGTCTCGAGATATAGGCCAAAACGTGGACCCGGGTAACCCTAAAATGTGCTTATAGAATATGGATAACAAATGAAAGCTGTCGATGAGTGCTTTAGTAGAGACTAACTTTCATAACCCTGGGTGACTAGGGTCTCACGATATAGGCCAAAACGTGGGCTGGGTGACTAGTGTCTCGAGATATAGGCCAAAACATGGACCCGGATACCCCTAGACTGTGTGTGTATTATGGATATCAAATGAAAGCTGTTGCTGAGAGCTTTAAAGTAGTTTTCATTGTGATATTCCATTTAGTCGAATCAACCTGGCAAAGCTGATAAATATGAATGCGAAGACTAAATAAAGACATGAATTAATAATACCCACATACCTATCTACATACGTCCTATTCCGTTTGCCTGAAATTTGGTATATAAATTTGCCTATATTAGTATTTAGGATGCTTTTTTCCGGGAAGTAGACCAGAGACGGACTGGGACTGAGATTAGGACTAGGACTGCGACTGAGACCGAGACTGAGACTCGGAGTGGGACTGGGACTGAGACTCGGAATAGGACTGGAAATAAATACATACCACCCTCTGGGACTGGCAATAAGATATGGAGAAGAATGAGAAAAAACTTGAGAGAAGAGAAAAGAGAGAAGGAGAAGGAGACTGAGAAAGAGATAGAATGAGACGAAGATGGAGATAAATGAAGCGAAAAATACGGTGGGAGGAGTGAATACAAAGATTAGGAAAAAGTGTAGAGGGCGAGGGCAGAGTTAGACGGAGAAAGCTTATTAAAATGTATGCAGATAGATCAAATTTAGGGCAGAGCACCGTTTGCCGGGCCCGCTAGTTTGGCATATTTTCTAATATACCCATATAGGCTGCAACAAAAATCCTCGTCTAATGAGATAATAGCACCTGATTGGCGTACTCAATTGACGGTGGTAGAGAGTAAAAACAACAAATAGTAGAAAAAACGAGTTATAAATAGAAACTTGCAAAGTGCATTGATGGCCTGATGTGCTAAATGTCAAGCCTTCATTGTGTGGATCGCTGATGATAAATCGTCATGGGTTTTGAAATAGTCGGCTATACTGTCTATGAACTTTTGTTTTTTTTTCTAATTTACTCGTTTTCTATGTATAATAATTTAATATAATATAACTTGTAAAATATACTTTTTACACAAAATAATAATAAACTTGGTCTTGAAGACAACAAATTAATTAATTACAGACCATTAAAACCAAACATAACCTATTTCAAAACTTTATTTAATCGGGTGTCACTCATCGGCAGTGGTTCGGCCAGCACAGAAATTGTCATGAAAAAACTCATTCCAAAAATTCACATGCCAGATATCGTTTGGAGTCGGTGTAAAACACATACCAAAAACTCAGACAGTGTGTGGGTTCTTTAAAAGGACAAAAATTAGATTTCCTTATTGAAAATAGTTTTATCGGCGTTCTTATTTTGCAAATAATAAATCATTTACCTCAAATATTTTAAGAAAACTTATAGACTATGGTGGAGTTTTATTTATCATGTATCCCTTTTAAATTAAAACACAGATAGCATCTGGTAACTATTTTTTGTTTTTTTTTATGAGATTGGAGTAAAAATTAATTAAAATTTTTTTTAATCTGTTATGTTTTTTATGAAAAAATTTAATAAAACGCATAGAAAGTTGCCTTAAATTATATATTTTTTTTAGCCAAAAATTTGTATTTAGCCTTTTTTAGCTTTTTATTTTTGTCAATTTAGCCATTTTTCTGAAAAAGTTCTGGCAACACTGTTGCTGATCTGTTAAGCTTGTGCGAAGTTTGTCGCTTAAGTCTAGTGTTTCGTTTTCATTCATTTTGCTTGGCTTTCTCCGCCGATTGTGATTTATGTTGCCGCCAGCGACGTCATTGACGCCTGCGATTTTTTTAAACTTTTATTTTTAAATTTTTATTTATGTTGTTGAATGAGAAATGAATAGCGAAATGTTGTCTAACTTTATTAAAGACAAAGAAGTGTTTATGGAAAATTAAAAAAAAACTTAAAAATTTGGAAAACGAAAGTTATAAAAAAAGTTTTTTTTTCAAGTTGAAGCTGCAAGGTGGCAGAATAATCACCCGTCATCAAGTTTATGTCATTGGAACATCAATTAAGATGACAAATATAAAAAATATGCATTTTTAAATGCAGTTAACGACCTCCTATGAAGCTGAAATTGTGGCGATGAAAATGCGCAAAGCTTCTAATGGGAGTAAAATTTGAACAAAATTTCGAATACATACATACATATTTTGTTACTTTATTTAAGTGGCCGCCGTGGTGTGATGGTAGCGTGCTCCGCCTACCACATCGAAGATACTTGGCTCACACCCCGGGCAAAGCAACATCACAAATTTTAGAGACAAGTTTTTCAATTAGCAGAAAATGTTTCAAAGCCGTTTCGCCCATCGGCAGTGTTCGACAAACACTCCGAGTGTATTTCTGCCATGAAAAGCTCTCAGTGAATACTCATCTGCTTTTCAGATGACGTTCAGGGTCGGCATAAAACAAATAGGTCCCCTCCGGCCAATTTGTAGGAAAAATTAATAGAAGCACGTCGCAAATTGGAAGAGAAGCTCGGCCTAAACTCTCTTCGGAGGTTATCACGTCTAACCTTTTTATTTATTGTATTTAAGCATATAAAATATCAAATTGTAATAGAATATGTGCAGAAATAATAGGCACTTTTAGCTCCGTCGTACAACATTATCTAAATGATAATGAGCTTTTTTTTACCCGCAAGTTTAGATGTATATACATGTAAAAAAACACGGCTAGTACGGGCGCGACCTAGCGAAGATATTTACCGACTCAGTTTGATTAGGCTTAGAGCCTCCTTATGTTTATCTGGATAGGTGCCATATCTTATCGTAGTGCTTCGGGATTTTTTTATTATCCTCTGGGAGGCGGGGCTTGGATGTCCTGGCATTTGATAGCGTAACGCCATTCACCTCAATGTCCAATATGCGCGTTATCTGTTCCTTCCAGGTCTTAAATAGAGTGGCAGTGAGGTTGTTCGCATCGCCCGAAGTGAAAAAAAATCAGAAAGACTGTCTAAATAACTATTTATTTTGGAAACTAATTCGTCTTTTGAAGAGCGGGGTCTGTTACCACTATCGTGCACTCGTCGGCATAGGAAAAGTTAGTAGCCCGTTCAGGTGTTGAAGGTAGCTTTGATATTTATATATTAAACAGAATCGGGAATAGGACACCACCATGCACACCCCTTTTTAATTCTGCTAGGTTTTGAAGTTTCTTTCTTAAAGTCTCAGATAATTTGCAGTCCATTTTTATAAACAAGAGGAAAGGAGTGCATCTTCTATGCCTTGGAGTTGTTGTTGGTGCGATACGCACACTCCCCGAAGGACTTGGGTAGTGTTTTCGATGCTGATGGTCTTTTGATGGATGCAGATTCGGTAAATTCCGGTAACAAGCATCATTAAAGCACCAGCCCGAACATCTCGGGAACTATTTGGTATGACCACATGAAACCTTATAGGCCATAACGCCCACCCACCCCTATCCATGAGGAATTTGGGGTCGCGAGAGCCTCGGCTGTTAAAAAAACAGGATTCGTCACAGGTAGGTGAGTTTGACAATCGGGATGGAGAAGCTATATATTTCGCTGGCAACCCATTGAAATGGTTGCGCTATACATCCCCTTGAATTAATTTGCTATTTTAGTCTCATCTTATGACAGGCATTCCTGCCGCGGGTATATGCTAAACTCCCTCACCTGCTGGGAAATATCTTGGAGTAGTGCGCGGTGGTTCACTGTGTCAAAAGCTTTTGACAGTTCAAGTGCCAGAAGCACCGTACAATGATGGAGTTTTGCGTGGCATAGTTCGCAATTTATCTGGGTGTTAATGGCATTTAGCCATTGCTGCTGATGTCTATGCTAAACGAAAATATGCGTTCAAATGAGGGAAGAAGAACGGTTTCCAACTGTTCTCTACTGGCTAAAGAAATGATTTCAGTAGATACGACCCACCATCTTTAGCTGTGTTTCCAGGCGTTGGTAGTGGATCATCCTTACCATTCCTCATCATTCTCGAATCTTATTTTTCAATTTTTGTTATTGTTTCTAGTGAAATAAATAATTATACTAGTTTATAGTAAATATCAAATTTTAACAACAGTAACAATAACAACTGACAATTATTAGAAACAAAAGCAAAGAAGACCCTAAAAAGTAGCCAATCAAATGCCTCACAGTAAAATTCAAAAACAGCCAAGTCTGAACATAGAAATCTAACAAAATGACAATGACAACAACAACTGCATTAAGAATACAACAAATACAGCAACATTGTATGTACATACATACACATATATTTATTATAAGTTTGATGGACAGAAAGTTGTCAAGCCAATAGACAGCAGTTATAATAACAACTCAAAACAACAACTGTTTAACCATCAATAAATGCAACTAAAATACTAACAACAAATGTCAGCAGCAGCAGCAGTGGCTGCAAAAAAGTTGCCTGGCCAATGTGGAGACTTCCTGCTTTACAAGCGCTTAAGCAGCATTGTCAGCGAACGTCATCGCGTCGTATTCAACGTATATCCACAATATTAAGCAGCAACTATGAATTTGTTGTTGTTATTAATTTTGCTACTTTTATTACGTATACCTACAAGCTCACACACATATTTATTTTTGGTTATATGTTCGTATATTGGCCACTACTTTGGTGGCTACCATACAAACGGACTGTGCCCAACTGCCTGACATGCAACTTTTGTTCGCCTGCCTATTTACTTTATCGACAGCTTTGACTGCACATTTCTTTCTTTGTGCTAAGTAGTATTAGTTTGCCCGTCTTCGTCTTCGTCTTTGGCTTCTACGTACTCATCTTCTTCTTGCTACTTATTCGACTACTCATTCGTGATTCGCCTGCGTAAATGCGCGCTGGTGGCGCTGTCGTTTAAGCTTTTGGTGGCGCTAAATGCGTTTACTTATCGACATTATTCGATGATGTCAATTCTTTGAATCTTCTTTCATGTCTTCAGTCTTCACCGCAATGCTTGCCCCCCAAAGTCGAAACCACTTTCATTCGTGTTTCTTTGTCTTCTTCATCGTTGTAGAAATATTATTTTCTTTGTAATTTTTTTTTAATGCATTTTATTTCTGTTGATAGTACTGGCCCCTTTCAGTTGGAGCCCTCTATCAGTCGCTGCCCTTCCTCACTTAATGCCTTTGTAGCATTCGAAAGCACGTTCAATTTTTATTACAGCAAATTGCAATTTATTTGTAATACGCTGGCATAGCCCCTGCAAATAGTTGACGCGGAGAGATGAGGTAGGAGCAAAAGGCAGGCGAAAAGTTAGAAGAGATTGGAAATAATTGAGGAGTACAAATAATGAAAAAAGGTCGTATTTTAAAACGACGTTTCAGAAGCAAGTAAGCAGGTTAGAACAGAATGAATTAATGTAGGCGAAATGGGACCGACACCTGCTCTCTTGGCAGAGGTCACCACGAAAGAATTCAAGGGGGTGATAAGCGCAATACAAAGTTTTATAGCTTCACAGCTTCCTTAATCCAATTATCAACCTCCCTTTCCCGAGGAGATTCCTGTTACAAATATAAATCTACCATACACATATTTAGGGGCTCTGGCGACCTCAAGTCACAAATAGAACTAGGAGGTAAGTTGACCTAAAGGTTCAATATGATCATGCTAAGTAGTTCCCTTGATGGTCGAGCTGGTCCACTTAGTTCTGAATATTAAAGATAATACTCCGGCTAAGAAGGCTAATGTTATCGAAATCCACCTATAGCATCAGTAGAAGAGAGTAGGATTCACTTCTGGTAGGAAAAGATGGGAAACATTTAAATTCCCTTGGTTTGTGCCAGTTATCTCAACGAAGTAACGTCTGTCGCGACTTTTTGGACGACCAAACCCGTTGAACGGTTAAGCGCAAATAAAGTAAGTAAGTAATTCTCTGGATATGTAACAGTTGGGAAAACCTGACATTTTTTTAAAAAGATAAGATAGGACTTTGGAAGCTCACCATGGTTAGGAAAAAACGGTGCTTGGCTCGATATGCTTCCGAGGAGATTGCTTTGGTAGGCGAAAGCGCTTCCATCATACCATGACCACCTTCCAAGATCAATAATGAAGTGCTAAATCAGACGTCGGTCGGGTTGGTGAGTTCTAAATGAAAGCTTTTTATTTTTTCTCTAGTTACCATTTTATGCAGTTGTCTGTGAATGAAGCACGCCCTAGTCAAATCATCTTTTCTGTGACTTCCGACTTGTGCGAAATTTCATTATACGATCTGGGTGAAAAATTCAAACTCTGCAAACGATTAGTGCTTTCAACACATCTACCTAATGAAAAATTATGGAGAAAAAGGCAAGCACATGTGGTCGAAATTCTTTACAACCTAAAAGCGTTAAGTAGGCGGGTACTTCAAAACAACAAAGGATGAGCTACCACGAATTGGGAGCTCTACGAAGTGAGTTTGGGGATAGACAAGCGGAATTCAGGGAAAAGATTCTTGAATCATGAACTTTAAAATGGACTGCATCCCTAGGGTCAGGAAAATTCTTTCAAGGAATCCTCCTCTCTTGAGGTGCTTAAGTTAGAAAAGATAACATGTTACGAGCTCAATAAGCTTCTGTTTGGTATCACTTTTCCCTATTTCCTGGTGGCACCGGGCTTGAAATCCAGTTTTAGACTATCGAGAAAAGTTACCTTCAATGGATTTCAAACTAATCAGTACCCCGTCGTTTATCCTAAAAACGCCGAAAAACCTTTCATGATTTGAACATTCGTAGCAAGATACCTTGAGGTTCTAGTGCAGCTCAAAGAAAATGGCTCTACATTTTATTATAAATGAAACAGAGGGGCATCTGCAGCAAAACTAAAATCTACACAGAGTGTCTTTCCAAACAACGGAAGGAGTGTTTACCAATGGTTTGCTGGGGCTATAGAAAGAACTCTGGTCGGATTAAAAGTCCAGAGGGTCTGGTTAAGCTGCTTAACAAAGACTCGTTCAACAGAACTGCCGCGCAAGGGGTGGAATTTCAATACGAGAAGGGTGTGCAGAAAGGAGGTGTCACTTTGATTGAGTAGCTAATGGTTCGGTTGACGAAGCCAGTGGCTGCCGAGTAGTTGGCGACGTAGATGCCCCGCAAACCTGATTAGGAGTATATTTTCTGAATATTCTGCGCAATTTTCTGCAGGATTAGATATGTGATCACGATGCCTATGTGACTGAGTCCTCTCTATTGTCGTCCTTCTTCATGAGGAAATAGAAGATCATTGTGTTCAAACTTTCATTGCTTGCTTAGTGACATGCACTGGATATGGAAAAGCACTGTGAAAATGCTGGCACTTGTATGAAGGCCTGCGTAGTGAGTATTGGCAGACTTTTAAGAATATACTGAGAATGCATTTTGTGGACATGGCGGCTGTAGCACGGGGTTAATCAGATCTCCCGATATGGGAGCATGTGCATTTTGTCTTCAGGCAACTGCCAGTTTGAGCTTATCATACGCCGGACGGACTACTGTGTGTCGACAACTTGCCGACTGAACTCAACTGTGGCAACAATTGAAATATTAGTACTATTTGGTTTTCGGATTATATCAATATCACAGGCAACTTTCTCACGGATATCACGGCCGGGACAGGTACCACTGAACCGAGTGGTGCGCCCCAAGCAAGCTGAGCAAATGCTTGGCATACACTACCAGTTGCAGGGTTGCTACATCAATCTGGCCGCAAATATATATCTGTTGGTCCTCCGCATTCGCTTTGGTTTATATATTCTTGCTGATTATGGTTTTGACTGGTCACTGTCCAATGGGAGTCTATGCAATTTATTCAAAACTGCATCCCTGTAATACAATGAGATAAGATGGATCTTTTAGATAGCGAAGAAAAATTTTATTAGTAGACGACCTTAAGATGTGTGCCCTAGGAACTGTTTCTATGGAGTTCCTCCATTTTTTAAGATGGCATCTTTTCGCGATAGAACTGCACTGTGAAAATGGTAACAGTCTAGGTTTTAAAAGAAAATATTTCAAACTAAGTTGATGTAATCATGGGAAATGTTTGATATTCTTGGTGTGCCATTCGAACGCATCTTCTTAATTTGGATATTCCAGACTCAACTGCATTTTATGGAGTCCTTTTAAGTATACCCAAACGAAAGCAGGTGACAGGACATAAATGTTTATAATTTCTACCTGACACCAAATCATAAAAACCCTTCAATGGAATTCAGCAACAGAATTAATCTCCACAGCGGCCAAACTCACTGTCAGCCCTCCCATGCATTTAATCCTTCAAACAATTTGTATTTCTTTTCATACAAAAAAATTGTATTATTGTTTAGAACACTTGAATTCTATTTAGCGTTTTTAGAGAATATTTCTGTTTTTTTAAGTTTGCGATGTAGTTTTCCCAAACCGCCCGCATAGATTTTCTAAACAATTGCGCATTGGCTGGTATTAAAGTTGACAGTTTCATTGACTATTGTTTAAGGGTTTTTTGTTGTCATTGTTTGGATAAACAAAAAGATGCATTTCACTCGATATAACTTTATTTTGCTCCATTGAAAATGTATCTGCATTAGGGTGGCTCTTATTGTAACAACAGATTTGCTCTGTCTTAACAGCTACGTCGGTTTTAGTATGGCAGAAGTTACTGTCAATTACGCTGTCGTTGAAGATATCACATATAAATATTGGTCTCGAATGGGGGCACGTACGGGTGGCCCAAGTGCCACAGGATAATTTTGGAATTTCACCCATATCCCCGAATTCTTAGTTGTCCCCAATCAACAACAGCTGCGCGTTTTAATTCTTACCATGTTTTTTGACAAGAAAGCTTTGATAATTCCTATGATCAATCACTTGAGTTAGATTTTCCATTATAATCAAAATTTTACAGCGCTCGTTGTACAAAGGAATAAGTATCTAATTAATGGCCATTAGGTAGCTCCTAGGCATCCAGTAAGCCGCGACCGAAATACTTTCGGCTAGTTCGAGCAAAAGCTGGGGCATCGAGCAAAAAGTGACTCGATGAATCCACCTCATCATCCTCCATACAGCTGCATCAGGATGGGGTTTCCAGTATAATGTGATGTACCACATGGATTCCCATTAGACACTGCGCTGTCAAAACCATAATGACCATTGATAGGTGAACCTAAGCGAGCCAAATAATCTCGGTAAAACTCCTGCCATTCACCTCCGCCAGAAGGATCTTGCTACCATGCAAAAGGTGATACCGCCCACCTTGCTTGCTGAGCTGACTCGAGGCCTATCTATTCAGGAGCAGACGCACAGGTAGCCAGTGGAGTCCGAAATCCCTACAGCCATCTTCATCCGGTTCAATTCTTTCGATGCGAACTAAGAGATCCGCTTGGCATTTGTCCGGAATAATACTATGTCCCGGGATCCAGATATCTTAATCATAAAATAGTTCGATTCAATCGCAAGCGAGGGCTGGTGCTCCTCTACCACGCCCGATTGTTCTATAGTTGAACTCGAACTGATAGCCGCTTGGCTATCAGAGCAGATGTTTAATTCCCTAACCGTAGTAACACTGGATAGCATTTCATCCACCGCATGTAGGGAGCAGTAATCGACACATGATAGTCCATCCTGTCAGGGATAAAGTCGAACCTGGTAAGAAGGCTAGAGTGCCCCAAGTCGAAAAGTACATAGCCAAAATCACGAAGCCTAACTACGACAGGATCGCAGCCGCCTTCCCGCAATATCTACTGGAGGTATGTTCAGCATGACATTCAATGCCAAGGTAGTGTTGTTTGGTGGGGCTCGCCGTGTCCAGTGCCTTCCACCAGACCAGCACCCCATAGGCACACTGAAAGCCATCACTCAGAAACGTCAACAAGGCACATCACGGCTTTCATGACCCTATCTTCCACACCCGGTCTCAAATAGAGTTTCTTATTTAATATTTAACCCTATCAGAAAGTACCAACGAAACCCCCAATCGAGGCAGTTCTGAAGGCAGGCATATTATATCTCCTTGTAAAAGCACCAGTGCCGTGTTTCCCGCGTTGACCGGAAATGGCTGTTACTTTAAATGGATTGGTAAGTAGATTATATTTTTAATATTTCATATCGGCCAGTTGATTTTAGAGATCACCCTAATCTCTCTATATGTAGAGAGACGTTATTTCTGGTATACGAATTTATGTGTGTGGTATTTGATACTCAGATTCCTCAATGGAATTAAAAATGGACCGTCTTTTCACTTGCACTTATTAAATCCTTCTTTCGATAAATATGATCACGTAACAAGTAAGGAAGGCTAAGTTCGGGTGTAACAAACTTTACATACTCAACTGCCAAATTACAGCTTGCGAAACTTTTAAATTATCTTCTTTTAAAAGTGGGCGTGCCACGCCCATTATCAAAAATTTTACTAATTTTCCATTCTGCGTCAAAAGGTCAACCCACCTACCAAGTTTCATAGCTTTATCCGCCTTTTGTAATGAATTATCGCACTTTTTCGGTTTTTCGAAATTTTCGATATCGAAAAAGTAGGCGTGGTTATAGTCGGATTTCGTTCATTTTAAATAGCGATCTGAGATACGTGCCCAGGGTAACTTACAGGACCAAATTTCATTAAGATGACTCAAAATTTACTTCAACTATGCGTGTTCTACGGCAGACGTACGAGACGACCGACATCGCACTAGAATGAATTCTTTTTCGACCAGACTAGCATAATCTTGATATATTGGGGTCTATCTATATCACAGATAGTTGATGCGTTATCGTGGGGTATCGTATGCGAACAAAATTAATTTACTCTGGGATCACTCCGCTCAGTCTCACGTGATGATTACACCTTACATGAGTATATCGAGGGGCAAGATTTGTTATACACGTGGCCTTATTCTTTCACAGAGATTTCCCATAACAATTTTGATCATCCAAAACACTATTCTTTATCGGAACTTTTAAGATTATCAACCGATGATCTCGTGATTTAGGTCGCAGTATGCTGTTCTAATTTTTCAGACTCCGAGCGCATCTGCTGAAGCAGATTAATCTTTACATGCGGAGGAGCACTCTCTTTTGCAGGAAACACGTGTAGGGCTTCTAAACCATGCTCAGCAAAGTTGTGTAAAAATATTTGCTAGTTAATTTTCCCGTAGCTGGAATGCGGGTAGCTAGCCATTGCTGAACTATTATACAATACGCTGGCCTCCAATGGGACGCATTCTAAACAAGTAAGGAAGCTAAGTTCCGGTATAACCGAACATGACATACTCAGGTGCCAGAATTACAGCTTGCAAACTTTTAAACTTACCATTCTTTTAAAAGTGGGCGGTGCTAGGCCATTTTCCAAAATATTTTACTCAATTTCTATTCTGCGTGATAAGGTCAACCCGCCTACCAAGTTTCATCGCTTTATCGTCTTTGGTAATGATTATCGCACTTTTCGGTTTTTCGAATTTTCGATATCGAAAAAGTCGGAGTGGTTATAGTCCGATTTCGTTAATTTTAAATAGCGACTGAGATCAGTGCCCAGCGACTTACATACCAAATTTTCAAGTTATCGTGTTTGCGACAGACGGACGACGGACATGGCTAAATGAAATTTCTTTTTTCGCCCAGATCATTTTTATATATAAGTCATATATCTATCTTGTTAGTTTATGCCGTTACGGGGTACGTTATGCGAACAAATTAATATGCTCTGTGAGCTCTGTCAGCTGAGTATACACAAATTCCATTAACTAGCGTACCCACTCTATACTACGTCTAAATGCCTACCTTGTATCAAATGTTTTGTACATTTTTGTACACTATCACGCTCATAATTTCTCTTTTTTAAACATGTTTCCGATATTTACTGTGGTTTTAGACGTGCTCCTCCTTTAACATCCATCAATTTACGGTGTGAGAAAGTAATTGATGAAAGTTATAAACCGGATGTTCTTAACTATATAAATTCCTTTTTTTTTAATTGCAACTTAAGTCACAGGATATTAAAAAGGAAGTTTAAGTTTTTCTTGAAAAAAAATTATAAGAAATTGTGTTTATTAACATTTCTAATAAAAACTTCTGTTTTATATTTCAAGTCCCTATTTTGAACTTGAAAGCGTCGTGGAAGCACTAGACGAGGTTATTACACACAGACATATGCTATATATACGACCGATCCTTTCGAATTTTACAGACAACATATTTGCTATATACGTAAGCATTCGGTTGAGCTTCTATGTGTTAAAATGGGCAGGAATTACAAAAAGTTTCTCTTATCTGAAGTATCGGTTGTATGGGATATATGAATGCAATGATGCTCTTACGTAAGCTTTCGGCGCTTCGAGATATTCATGACGCTGGCCATACAAATGTCGGGCTGAAAGTCAACGCGGATAAGACGGATATGGTCTTGTTTACAAGAGGCACAAGGTCCCAAATTGGATCAGGCCTAAGTTAGGAGGGTGACCTACAGGAGAAACCTTGCACAAAGTATCTAGGAATAATCCTAGACAGTAAGCTGTCATGGAAGCTCAACGTGGAGGAGAGGGTGAAGAAGGCTTCAACGGCACTTTATGCATGTAAAAGAATGCTGGGGTGTACGTGGGCTTATCGCCCTCTCTTTCTCATTGGGTTTTTACAGCGATTGTAAGCCCTATCCTATACTATGGAGTTCTTGTTTGGTGGAAAGCCACACAAAAAGCAAGCTACCTCAAAAAATTAGAGGGGTATGCAGACTATCAATGCTTAGCATTACGGGAGCCCTGAAAACAACCCGACAGCTGCGCTGTATGCCATTCTGCACATTCCACTGTATACCTGGTAGCAAAGAACATAGCGTCAACAACTGCAACCAGGCTCGGTGCCTCGGGGCAACTTGAGCGCCGACCATACGGCCATAGTAGTATAGCGTCATCAATCACAAGACGAACAGACTACCTGATTCCCTATCTGCGCTTCGAGGGCGATCTTAAGGCCACAATAGAGGTGGACGGTTGCGCAAGGGTGCTCAAATGGCGGACGAGGCGATACATGTGTACACAGATGGTTCCAAGTAGTGGAAGGAGTAGGGTCTGCGGTATACTGTGCTGATCCGGAAATAAACAGATCCTACAGGCTGCCGGATTACTGTAGCGTTTCCAAGCGGAAAATAGTAGCCGTAACCAAAGCAGTAGAAACCCTGGAAGAAAATAGCACAAGCTGCAATCGTGTTAACTTTTATATGACAGTCAAGCAGCAATTAAGGCATAATCTCGCATAGCACAGCATCTAAATGAGTGTTAGAGTGTAAGCAGTCCCTGGAGAGAATCGGGACAGGAGAAGCATACATCTATATTGGGTCCCAGGGCATATGGGAATAGATGGGAATGAAAAAGTGGATGAACTAGCTAAAAAGGGCGCATCCCTTGAAGCTTGCTCCGTAGACGTCCCAATTAGACTGGGCGAAATTAAGCGAAGCGAGAGGTGCACATGATCGACCAAGCAGGAAAGGCGTGGGTTCAAGCGCGGTGCTGTAAAGTGTCGAAAATTATGTGCAGGTCTTACAACCTTAGACTAACAAAGTTGCTTCTTATCATTAAACAAAGAGAGGACTGTAGATCATGACGGGTATTCTGACTGGACACTGTCTTCTGGCGTCACATGCCTTTAAATTAGGCTTGGTCAGTCATAGCAGATGTAGGGAAGTGCGGGCTGGAGGAGGAAACGAGCGAGCACGTTCTGTGCTCTTGCCCTGCGCTTGCCAGGCTAAGACTCCAGCTATTAGGAGTGATACAGCTTCAGACTAGAGCAGCAAGTGGCTTAAATCCTAGGAAGCTTCTAGTATTTGTCAAGAGACGGAGTTATTTTATAACAGTAGGTCCTGGGTTTTTGATAGGGGTTTTCAGTTTGGCTCGTTAAAACAAACTTTGGTAACACTACGGACTTATTCAGTCTATGTGAGGTCCTCATGGACCAGCCAGTTCAACCTAACCTACGTAAGCTTTCGGTGAATTTGAAGCTTCATCTGATAACTGAGGAAGATATGACAAAAGTCCTCTTTTCTGAAAAATCGGTTGTATGCTATATGCTATAGTGGTCGATCCGGTCGATTCCGACAAATGTCTAATCGGACACCTAAATATTCCGCTCACCAAATTTTTCAATTGAGGGACTCGAAACAGACAGATGATAGACGGACATTGCTAAATCAAACTCTATCTCTTCTCCTTTAAGGACTTACAATTTTGAGATTCGTGACAAACTAAATGTACCATTCATTTTCATGAAAGGTACTTAAAATGAACTATGTTCAAAATCCCAACATTTCAACCCTCTCTCAAGGAGAATGCTAAGCACACGCGACCAGTTGCATGCTTATCAAATGCTGTAAAAATTCATCAAACCATCAAAAATGGACATTAAAAATGTTTAATTAAAATGTTAAAAGCATTAAAAGCTACGTTCTTGCTACTGCGACTAAAATGCGAGATATTAAGAAAGGCAAATGCAAATGCCAAAAAAAGGTTGTTACGCATTCGAGTGAAAATTAATTGACCAAAAATGAGTGCGCCACAGGTGAAGGGTGAGAGTGGAAAGAGCGATAAGCGAGAGGAAGGATTACATAACACCACAACTGAAAAGCGCGAGCGAATAGCGTCTGCTTTTTGCGTGATAAACATCAAGTGGCCACTGCAACTCGCATTTCACGCTGGCGATTGCAGCAACAACAATCACAATGTAGCACAACAACAAAATGAATACAATAAGAACGAAATGGTGAACAGGTGAAGAGTGAGAGTGGAAGTTGACTGTCTGAGTACTTATTTGCTCTAAATCTGTGATGATAATCATGGTACATTTGTACTTTTTTTGGTACATTTCGCTTCCCGAAAGTACGTTGGTACTACATTGACATATTTGGTACATTTTTGTAAAATACAGCACTACACTTCAAGTCATTTGCGAAGCAGCTCTGAATGTACAAAAAAATTTTATTGCTTCGAGGAATATATATATAGTTAAGTTGTTTTGTTTGCCGAGCACAATTTGCCATTTGCAATTATGGATCATTGAAATATGCTTATGAAAAAATAGCATATCTGATTCTAAATTGTGAACAAATTTGAATCAATAGAATTAAAGCACAGAAAATAATAACTCAAATAAGAGCGGCCGAAAATTATAAATGGCATAATTGCATTTTGTCAGAAGAAGAATTATTACTCTCTAATAATAGATGAAACGACTGATATATGCATATCAAAACAATGATAGTGCAGTTTTCGATTCGAATTTTTGATAATAAGTGCACAAAAAGCGGAGTGCAAGAAAGTTGTTCTGAATCTGCCTGTTAATGGATGTGTTTGTCACATTTTCAATTTAGCTTCAATGGCCGCTTGTGATGTATTTCCCAACAAAATTGATAATTTTAAAAGACGTTAACTATCATTTTTGCAACAGCCCCCTTAGGAGGGCAGACTCTCAGAGTTTCTAGAACATTTCGGTACAGAAATGCATGTTCTACTAAAGTACGCCCCCCACAAGGTGGCTCTCTAGACAAGCAGTCATAGATAGAATTCTTGAGCAGATGGGATGCCTCAAGTATTATTTAATCTGTACGATTTGAAATAAAAGCAGTAATCAAAATATTAATCTTATATCTGAATTTTCAATGTCCTATTATAAATTATATTTTACATTTCTTTCTTATATTTTAAATGAAATAAATAATGTGAATACAGTAATGCAGTCTGAAGACATTCGCATGTATTTACTCATTACAAATTTAAAAATTTTATCAAAAAATCTTATTTAGACTCCAGACTATTTGGATGTTAAATTGATTAGACGAAATCACTTAACCCAGATGAGTTTACTGCTGGTTGTTAATGTGGATATTAATTCTATCAACAACCTTTTCGAAAAAGATGATCGTACACATATTTAAGAGCTGTGCTAACAATTTTATACACAAGTTTGTAGTACTTTATTAAAAAAAATAAAATGTAAATGTAAGGCGCGATAACCTCTTCTCTTCCAATTTGCGTCCGTGCTCCTTTTTAATTTTTCCTACAAATTGGCGGAACGGGACCTACTTGTTTATGCCGACTCCGAACGGCATTTGCGAGGCAGATGAGTTTTCACTGGGTAGCTTTTCATGGCAGAAATACACTCGGAGTACTTGCCAAACACTGCCGAGGGGCAACCCAGCTTAGAAAATTTTTCTTCTAATTGAAAAAACCTATTTTTAAAATTTTTGATGGTTGCTTGGCCGGGGTGTGAACCCAGGGCATCGATGTGGTAGGCGGAGCACGCTACCATCACACCACGGTGGCCGCCAAAGAAAGAAAGTAAATTTGAATGACAGAACTTTGTTGTGGGCTGCAAAGCTTTCACCAGAAAGTATTTTCAGCGGTGAAACAAATAGTATTGTGCCTTTAGTTATGGACTTGTTTCCGAAATCTGCATTTGATAAAATAGAAATAATTAATTCTGAATTTAGAGCTTTAGCAGAGCATGAAAGCCTTAAAAAATTCAAGAATTTAAATATATGCAGCTTTGGGAAGAATTAAGATCAGTTAAAAATAAATTAAATGCGCAAAGGTTTTCCCAATATTTATAGAATATTCAAGGCATATTGTCGATTCCGCATTCATCCACAAAAGTAGAAAGGATATTTTCTATACAAATTTAATTAAAGCTAAGTATAGAAATAGATTCTAACAAACACAGTTTCGAATTAAATAAAAACGAAAGACTTGATGAAATAAACTAACAATATTGTCATAATATAGATACAAAAAAAAACTTTTTGTCAACTGAGGTATTTAAAGAACTCAAAAATGAAGAATTGTTAATAGTGATTGAAACATGAGTTATTATTATAGAAGATGTAGGCGGCAATTGTCAACATCTATACCTGAATCTAAATATTTTGTACCTAAAATGTTAATATGAAATGTTTTGTGCATGAATGTAGCTGTTATTTTTTATAAATATTAATTTTATGTTCTTACTGGTACTCAATGAAGTAGTGTTTTTATATGTACATAATTGTACTCTTCATCTATAACTTCTTTATTATTTTTACTGGAAAAGTATGTCTTCATAAATCATATTCCCTACTACCTTTATTTGTGTTAGAAAGTTTCCTGACTAAAAACAGTTTATGGATAAAGAAGCAGAATATATAGCTCTAGTTAGTTTCAAATTCACATCCGAAGACTTTTGGTACATTTTTGTATGATTTGGTACATCCTCGTTTGGTACAAAGTGAAAAATCCATTTATCATCCCTGCTCTAAATTAGGTTCAAAATAAATAGTTCCACTCTTTCCCTCATCTTTACCCTATCGAGCATTACTTCCAAATTCTCTTCCATCTACTTTCAACTTGTATTCGCTCCTAGTTATCCGCATTTCATTCTATTTGCTCTTCTCTATCATTTCTTTATTTTCCCTTTGTTTTTTGAATCGTTCAGTTTCCTTGCTCTCCTCTATCATCCCCTTCAGTCTCCTTTGCCTTTCTCTTCTTTAGAAAAAGGTTCACTACCCGAAAAGTTACGATGCGTTTAATCAATAAAAAAAACAAAAATGTATGCAAGCCGCGATAACCTCCGAAGAGATTTTTAGGCCGAGCTTCTCTTCTATTTGTGTCGTGCTCCTTTTAATTTTTCCTACAAATTGGCGGGCCTTTTAGCGAGTTTAATCAATGGTTCATAGTACCTAATCTGTCAAGCAATGATTCACGCGCTCCGAAAACTAGCACTATTAAGTTATCAGGTGGACCATTTCGGGAAGAATTTTACGTGACTACATTGCACCATTTAGGGCATCAACATCAAGATCAACTCGTCTTTCCTTGAAAGCTTGCATTGGCGACGGAAGTCACTTGAATGCCTCTTCCTTCTTCTTTATCTTCCTTTTCTTCATGTAGCGCGAAGAGATTCTAGAAGTTATTGGGGAACGTTTCATCGACTTTGATGGTCCTTTGCCAGATACAGATCCTGTACGTTTCGGGAAAGTAGCACCATTAAGATAATGTTCATGTGACCACGTTGAACTTTCTGGGCCAGCAAATCCTCCTTATGTGCGGAGCTTGAGGTTGCCAGAGCTTCTCCTGTAAGTAACTGATTTCCACGGGTAGCTGAAGTTGAAATTGAGTTGGAGAAACTAGAAATTGCACTGGCAGCCCCATGAAAGAGTTACGCTACATAATCGTTTGAGTTCTCTTTCCTCTTTCTCTTACCTTTTTCTTCTTTTTACTAACCGTCCCCTGATTCTCTGCTATCGTTCTTATTCCATTTGTTATTGCGTTGACCTTTTCCCTCCTCACCTCCTTATTCCTCTCCAGCATGTATACCCAGCATGTATCCCTACCCTGTTCTTACGCCTTTTTCTTTTCTCCTCACTCTGCTGGTCCGGCTCCTTTCCCTTTTCCCTCCCTGTCACTATCCACTTCTACTTTTCTCCCGATACGATTCCCCTCCCTATTTTCTTTACTCCTCACTTTATCCGAGATACTCTTTTTCCCTATTTCTCCCTTCATATCCATATCATGCTTAATTCTTTGTACCGCTTCATCTTCTTTGTATTCACCTTCATATTTGCTCCCCTCTGTCTGTGGCGGGTAGTTCTTTCTTGCTCCTCTCTTTTTAATTTTTTGCTCTACTACTCCATCTTCCTCTCTACTACTCTCTTCCTTCCTTTATTTCTTCCCTCCCTATCCCTTTCCTTCACACTCTGCTTTTTCTTTTCCTTTTCCTTCACCTTCTCCTTATCCGTCTCGCTTTTTTCTACTTTCTATCTGCTTTTCCTTCTCATTGACTTCCCCTTGTTCCCTTCCTCGTCATTTTAGAATAAAGATAGCGTACCAAATTGCATGGAAATCTGATGTTATTTCCAGAGTACATTGCCTACAATATGTGCTCTCTATACATATTAGGGCGGGGTCGATTTAAAAATCGCTCATTGCTCTGTGAAAATCGTATTCTAGGGATCAAAATAAGAAACTTTGCCGAAGGAACCATACCTCTAAAACGAATTCTGATGTCCCCCCTTTGGGTCGAACTTTTGGGTAGGGGCAATTTCAATTCTACCTGCTGTGTCTTGTGGTGGCTTAAAAAAAACAACACAAGCAATTTTACGACATGCAAATGCATCACAGTGATGCCTTGGTTTTAAAAGGGGGTTGTAAAAACGCTAATTTCTAATAATTTTTTTTAATTTCTTTTCTATTACTAAGTTAAATTCATTTTTTCATTTACATATGTTCTGACTAAATAAATTTCTAAAGAGAAAAATAAACTCCAAAAAGAAAAAACATAGGCATTTCAAAGTGGGATTTTCAAAATTTGCCCCTACGACCCAAAGGGGGGGACATCAGAATTCGTTTTAGAGGTATGGTTCCTTCGGCAAAGTTTCTTATTTTGATCCCTAGAATATGATTTTCACAGAGCAATGGGCGATTTTTTTGCCTCCCCACAAATCGACCCGGCCTATTACATATCCTAAAATTCTGAGGGGTAGTTGTCTGTCATATTGAATATATTTAAGGAGGGGTCCTTATTAGACCCTCTAAACCCATATCAGCAGATTTAAAAATTTTGTCTGTTTGTCTGTATGTTTGTATTCGCACCACTGCATAGACTTAGGGAAACTTTCGCTGTTTACAGCAGTCGTGATCTCACTTAAATATAAGGATACACTTCAAACCCCTAGACCGCTTGCGTCTTGAACCCTTAACATGGACCCGGTTATTACAACTTTCATGAAATGAAATGGTATATTAACTTCGTCACGAATCTCAAATTGTAAGTCCTTAAAGGAAAATAGATAGACCCACCAATAAGTATATCGAAATGATCAGGATGAAGAGCTGAGTTGATTTAGCCATGTCCGTCTGTCCGTCTGTTTGTATGCAAAATAGTCCCCAATTTTTGAGATATCTTGATAAAATTTGGTGAGCGGGATATATTTAGGTGTCCGATTAGACATTTGTCGGGACCGGCCGGATCGAACTACTATAGCATATATCTTTCGTAATTACTGCCCCCATTTTAACTGCTAGAGGCTTAAAATTTTACCGAATACTTCCGTAAAGGGCAGTCATTGTTGTCCGAAAAAGTTGTATAGATTGGTGGTATATATAGTATATATCCCATACAACCGATTTTTGAGAAAAGAGAATTTTTGTCATATCTTCTTCTTTTTATAAGTTTGAAGCTTCAATCTTCACCATATGCTTTCGTTTATTTTTCGTATATTACACATATTGTTTTTCTGAAAAAATGGATGAGCTCGGTCGCATACATAGCATATATCCCTCACAACCGATTGTACAGATAAGAGGTTTTCATAATTACTGCCCAATTCTAACAGCTAGAGGCTTCAAATTTCACCGAATGCTGACGTCATTGTTGTCTGAAAAAATTGTATAGATCGGTGGTAGGCACATATAGTATATATCCCATACAACCGATTGTTCGATAAGAAATGACCTAAAAAACACCATAAGCGGGTCACATTTCTAGATGTGCATTATGTGTGAGAATTTTAAGAAGTTCTGCTTAAAATTCGCCTAAGCTTAAATCCCAAAAGAACTAGTTAGTAGCTCTAACAGATAATGTAGAGCAGTTCTACGCTGAGCAAAGATTGCAGCGCAAGAACGAAGGGAGCGAAAAGGGTTACAATGTTGCAGTTTAGTTGGTCGATTGTTGCAGCTGCATTGTGCCACATGCAACTATTACGATCGACATTGTTATTGCTGTTCCACTCACACTTGTATTCACCACTGCTCTCTTTTATGCAGTACCCTTTTTAATGTGTTGGACTATCATATTTTTTCCGCTATCGTAGTTGTTGCATAAATTTTATAATTTATTATTAGCTACCTAATTATGCCCGTTTGTAAGTTATTATTATTCGAGCAGTCGAAAAGTACCAATTTTTAATTATTATATAGCATGGCACAGTTTTGTAGTCTTGTAGTAGTCCTAAACTAGCATGTGAATAACACACAACAACAAGGGACACATGGATTCACCTGCCGAATAAGTTTAAACCTTCATGTAACTTTCCTTTCATTTATAGCCCGTCATAAAATTTTTTTTCATTTTCCCCTTTTACCTTATCTCCACCTTTTCTATTTTTACTTTGTGTATAATTTAATAACCGTAAAATTCAATTCAGTTCATCTTCGGTTCGATTACATAAACAGGTGTAATGATTTTTTGTCCCCTCCTTTTTGCGCTCTTTTGGCTCTTTGACGAACAACCCTTTATTACCAACTACTTACACACTTTTATCTGCATAAACTTCATTACAGTTATTTTTATCGGTCGAACAGGAAGGTATCGACCCTTTTTTGTCACACACGCAGCAACAAAAATTTATAAATTTTGATTTGTTATTTCCGTAATTATCATTACTTGATAAATAATAACTTTTCTTTCTGGAAGAAGTTTTGCTCTCCTTGGTTTTCTAATCTAATGTGGCGAATATTAGCATCACTATGCTGTTAGTAAATAATCACAACAACAAAAACAGCGAGCAGCCACACTTATCTACATTAGAGTGGCCCTTCGTTGTATGGAGGGAAAAAAAAGTGTTTGGATTCTTGATCTCACCTCCTAAAAAAATGCGAATAGCTCAAAAACGAATATGTACAAAGTTTTCGGCCAATCAAAAAAGATTTAGAGGTGGCGCAAAGGGCTTGAATCCTGAAAATTACGAATTTTTACAATTTCGTGTTTCAGGCTTCCATATTTCTAAGCCCTACGAAAATTTATTGCTTTTCCATACCGTAATAAGATCTGCATTTTCTTACTTTTCTAAAATGGCCAATCTGCAAAATCGGTCAATCAATAACGGAGTTACAGGGCAAAATATATATTACTTGCGACAAACAAATAAATAAAATAAATTAAGTCTGTGCAAATGTGTTCCACGTGCATGCTGAAGCGTCACATGCTTGTGATATACCGTTATAACCGTTACCGTTATAAAATGTGTACTATAAAAACTTTCGTATTAAAACTATACTGATCTGAATAAACAAATTTTGAATAGTAGGTTTTTTTTAAATAGATAAATTGCCGCACTTTGCATTGGGATGGAAAACTACTTCCAGAAATAACTGGCCGTGAAAAGGTGGAACGACTTCCAGTTGTTGTTACTTACAGGAATGGCGAACAGTTAATTGGAGCTCCAAAATTTTATGCTGCAACAGGCTCGGAAATAGCTGATGCGTTGTATGAACTGTTATTTGAATGGAATCTGAAGGATGATAGTGTGGCCTGTTGTTTCGATACGACTTCGGTTAACACAGGCGTTATAAAAGGAGCTGCAACATTATTAGAAAAAAAAATTGAGCGAAAACTATTGTATCTACCTTATCATCATCATATTTATGAAGTTTTGCTGAGAGGAGTTTTCGAATGTTATTTTCCAGTAAATACTAGTAAGGACGTCAAGTTATTTCGGCGATTTCAAGAAAAACGATGGCTTTTTGATAACATATCAACATATCTTCAAATACACAAATCTTCTTTAACTAACCGAACACACGCCGATGCGAATTGGGTTAACTCTGATAATAGATCGATAACCTTGCGATAACAAATCAACCACTTTGTAATAGCATATCAACACATTTGATATTAAGTCGAAAAATTTCCGATAACAAACCGACAAGACGTCGATAAAAAATGGTAATTCACCTATAATATTTGTTATCGGCAGAAAATCTTAAACACTTCAGTAACAAACCGATAACTTATCGATAAAAATCGGTAACTCATCGATAACCTTTGTAATCGATAGAAAATTTATAACACTTCCTTAACAAATCGATTAAAAACTGTTATCACCCTGCGAAAATCGTTGGATCATGTGGTCTTCATTTGTCATACTGGACTACTCCATGGATTACTCTGATATAATGCTGAGCTGGAGTATATGGTCCAGTCCCAGGACATCGCAATGTTTAATTGCGTCTACTGGGTACCATGGATTACTCTGACGTATGCTGACTGATTATATGGTCCGTCCTAGACTCGCATTTTAATGGACCATATTTTTGTAGAATGTGGTAAATTTTTGGAGCACTCGCTTGGTCCATAGCGAGTACTTCATACATGCACGCCTGGAGTACTCGCGATTTGTGCAGGGCAATCCATTCCCCTCACACAACGAGCAGCTTAGTGATTATACCACGCTACATTCTGTAATGGCCATACAGCAGGTCGTACCTTAATACCATGAACAAAGATGTTTGTACATCAAAAACAATAACTGAAACGGCGGATTTCTCTATGTGTCTCCACCAATCATACCCTTTTGAATGCATTCTTATTTACACTTCCTCATTTCAATTATTTACGCTGGTATTATTCCGGTAACTTAACTCACACGATTTATAATGTAACTTCTTAATTTGTTGTTGTTTTAATATATATTTCATGTTGTCAATTTACAGGGCCATGCCTCGATCCGCCTTCGCTCGCTGTGCAAAAGCTGCAATTTTATCAGGTGTTTACCCTTCAATCAACCACAAAGTAAAAACAAACAAATAAAAAAGGAATAAAAGCAGTTGTTTCGAACCCTCTTTTTCGGCAACGCTCCTTACACTTCAATTCCACCAACACTTCTTTTGCTACTACGCTCCACTTGCCGTCAGGTTTGTTGTTCTTGTTGCAACAATTGATGCTCATTTATGTGTTCATTTGTCAGGTAAAATGTGCCACAATGCAAAATGCAGATATCAAAAAGTGATATATTTAATCCGTTCAGTGTCGGCTGTTTATGCACACCGATCGCAAAATTTATTTCGTTTTTTATTTGCAACAGTACTCATGTATATGTATATATGTATGTATGGCCTACACGGGCATTTGTTGTTGGCCAGTGTTTATTGTGCGTAAAATTTCACAAATCCTGTTTACTAAAACTCGATAACTTTAACTCGATAAATTGTCGTGAAAAGGCTTAGGGTAAGTAGGTGTATGGAGGGCAAGGTAAATACTTTCAGTTAGTTTGTCTTAAGCTCGGTAAACAGAAAAAGTTGGTAACTGCAAAGAAAACCACAATGAAAGCGAAGAAAGCAGGCGAATTAAAAAAGTTTCATGTTTCAGGTTTCATGGATTTTTGAGCGCTTGTTTTTTGTTGATTGCTATTTTGGTGGCTGGGCGATACTGACAAAGTTCTGGAACACAGGCAAGTCCACATGCACGTATTTTTACCACAAAATAGAGGTTACGCCGGTCAGTTAATCAGCGGCGGCGGCGTAGACACTATTATATACCGGCGGCGGCGGCGTGACCGGCGCGCCGACAAAGTGATCGCGTAAACCTCTGAATTGAATGGCTGGACTTCAGAGTATCACATTGTCCACAACTAATGAAACAAATTGCTGACGTCAATGGTACGTTTGACGATCTGGAACATATCATTAACTTGCGGATGAGTATCTGGGAGACTTGTAAGCGAAAATTAAAAAAAAATAATATTTGTAAAGGTTTTGTTTATATGTATTTAAGGAAATCGACGTATCGGCCATTTCGGAAAGACCCGCGGTTTTTGCCTCCAAATCTCACGGATCGTTCAAAAATGTCGGGAATAGAGAGGGAGAAATACTTAAAATGGTCAAACTTTTGTAGGTTAATTTCACCGAAGGAGATGTTCTGGGCTAACTCTAATACCCGTCTTCGGCACGATTTCTTTAAATAATTTATGGCTACATGCTGGTCACGTACAAAGGCGACTTATCTACTAATAGTCATGACTCTAGTGACACAGTTTTAACGATTAACGTCAATGCTGGCTTATTGTTGATCACGCTTTCGGCTGTTTTTAGGAGGTACCAATTCCCGACGTGCGAACTGTAGCAATCCCGACCACCAGTCGCTACCACGCATACTGGCCTTATACCATATGCCAACAGAGAAGCTATAGGGCGGCGACTTGAACTCATACTTTCGTCGACGTCACTTTCCCAGAAGCTCTAGGTGTAGCTCCGAAGACTTTCTGACCGATGTTTTTGTCGCGCTAAGCAGTCCTAAGTGGATATCATTGCGTAACACATGGGTGAAAATCGTATAATCCTTGGCGCATATACATAATTTAAACTTTACAAGGACCGTGGATAAAAGTTTTAAAACGTGGACCAAATTCAATAGTCTTAGTTTTCGGCGTTATGATATAAGAGCTCATTATGGATGACCACCTTCAGTTTTTAGACTAGTTGGACTATCCCCTATGTTAGGGTAGTAGAACACCCGGTCATTTGTTCGACTGTCTTGAGAAAGTTTTGCTTCACCACTTTCAGTGTTCTTGCGAAGGACAAATCCTAACCTGGTTTAAAAATATGCCTACGTTTTCACATTTGTAACAGGAGCCGTCACGTGTTGGTCATATTTAAGCATGGTTGGTAGGCTATATCCAATGTGATTTACTCCAAGGGACTAGTTGGGGACAGGGCCGCCAACTTTAGGAAATGTCAAACCGGGAGACTTGGGTGTTGAATGATGAAGTGTGAAAATCAAATTAAGATTTCAGACGCTATTTTATAGTTAAGCAAATAAAGTGATTTTTCAAACCCTTCTCATACGTGTTGAAGATATGTATATGTAACTTAAGTGTGAGCTGAGAATCATTTCAAAGGAGAATTTAAACTACTGGAGCCTACTAAAGGATTTTTGCATCACTGATTTCGGTTATTCTTTCAGCCACTCGGGATTTAAAATTCGGCACCTTTTTCGGGTAACTTGCTTTTTTAATAACTTGAGGACAATTTGAAAATATTTTCGATATTTTGGGACATTTTACTTAAATTAAATTTTTTTATTTTTTATTTTTATAACTTTTCTTTAAGTGTTTTCTCAAATAACTTTTGAATGGTTAGAAAGTGTTAATTTCGCAATTAGTGGCTTATAACTGGCAGTGATGCGCATCCCTTGATACCCCTTTCGACCATACCGGACCAATTTTCGAGATGAACAATAAATGACCTAGACAGTCTTAAAAGAGTAGAAAATATAGTAACGCGCCGAACATTTTGGTAGCCGTGGTATGGTGGTAGAGTGCTCCGCCTAGCACACTGAAGATCATGGGTTCAACTCCCGGTCAAACCAACGTCGGATATTTAGAAAAAAATTAGATAAAGGGTTTTCTAAGCGGGGTCGCCCCTCGGCAGTGATTTTCGGATTCGGCATAAAACATGTAGGTCCCGTCCCGCCAATTTGTGGGAAAATTGAAAAGAGCACGACGCAAATTGGAAGAAAAGACGCAAAAAGAAGCTCTGCCTAAAATCTCTTTGAAGGTTATCACGCCTTGCCTTAGTTATACATTTTCTATCGACAACCTTGTCGACTTATCGATTTTACATCACCGAATTATCGATTTGTCGATTGTTTATCGGAAATCTATCGATATATTATCAAAAGTTATACATTTCTTATCGCAAAGTCATCAATACGTTGTTAAAAAGTTTTCGATTTGTTATCATGTTTGTCATCATCGCAAAATTATCGATTATTTACACAAAAGTTATCGATTTTGTTATCTGGGTGTTACAAATTTGTTATCGGCATAATATCGAGAATGGAGAATTTTTTATCAAAAGGCTTTCTATTTGTTATCGAAATGTTACCGATTTCTTATTGGAGTGTTATCGATTTGTTAACGACAACTCATTAGTTTTTTATGAAACAGATACCAATAAAACTTCAATACAAAATCCGTGACACATCTATAACCTATCGAAAACAACCCTATAAAAACCATAAAGAAGTCGATCACTGCGCCATAATAAACCGAAAGCTCGACGCGCCACAACTCAAGTTGTCACTTTCAGTCATAACCGCAATCATCATTCCTAAACGAGCTTTAGTTAACACAGTAAATACCGCTTACAAGCAAACTATCTACAAGCTGCCAACGAATCTAAGAATTTCATGTCTCTACGTGCACTTTCGTCGCAGCGGATTAGGGCGCTTAGAATATACCCGCAGTAGATATGCCTGTCGTAAGGTTGGGTTAGGTTGAACTGGCCGGTCCATGAGGACCTCACATGGACTGATTGAGTCCGTAGTGTTACCAGAAGTTTGTTTTACGACCAAACTGAAAAACCCTATCAAAAACCAGGACCTGTGTTATAAAATAACTCCGTCCTCTTGGCAAATACTAGAAGCTTCCTAGGACTTAAGCCACTTGCTGCTTCTAGATCTGACTGCTGTATCACTCCTAATAGCTGGAGTCTTAGTCGGCAAGTGCAGGGCACGAGCAAAGAACGTGCTCGATCGTTTCCTCCTCCAACCCGCACTTCCTACATCTGCTATGACTGACCAAGCCTAATTTAAAGGCATGTGACGCCAGAAGGCAGTGTCCAGTCAGAATACCCTCATGAGTCTGTTAGTCTACGGTTGTATGCTTGACTGTCAATATAAAAGTTAACACGGTTTCAGCTTAAGCTATTCTCTTCCAGGGTTTCTACTGCTTTGGAAAACGCTACGGTAATCCGGCAGCCTGTAGGATCTGCTTATTTCCGGATCAGCACAGTATACCGCAAAACCTACTCCTCTCCACTACTTTGGAACCATCTGTGTACACATGTACCGCTTCGTCCGCCATTTGCGCACCCTTGCGCCAATCCGTCCACCTCTGTTGTGGCCTTAAGGTCTCCCTCGAAGCGCAGATAAGGGAGTCAGGTAGTCTTTCGTCTTGTGATTGATGACGCTATACTACTATGGCCATATGGTCGGCGCTCAAGCTGACCCGAGACACCGAGCTTGGTTGCAGATGTTAATGCTATGTTCTTTGCTACCAGGTCACAGGTGAATGTGCAGAATGGCATTCAGTGCAGCCGTCGGGGTTGTCTTCAGGGCTCCCGTAATGCGAAGCATCGATAGTCTGCATACCCCCTCTAATTTTTTGAGTACTTTGTTTTTTTGTGGCTTTCGACCAACAAGAACTCCATAGTAAAGAATAGAGCTTATAATCTTCCTGAAATTTAACATGCAAACGAACCATCTGATTAAGGCGGGATGTACTTTAATGTAATTAAGACCATCCATAGTCGCCCATTTAGAAACATTATTGAAAGCCCCCGGCAATGTCCAAGAAGACTCCTAGAGCATACTCCTTATATTCCAGGATTTCTCTATGCTTATTACCACCCTATGCAATGCGTTGTGTACCGACTTGCCTTTGGTATACGCATGCTGTGTTGTCGAGAGCAGCTTTTCATTCACGTTGGACTTTTGTGTACACATCTATCAGCCTCCCAAAGGTTTTGAGCAGAAATGATGTTAAGCTAATGGGTCTATAGCCTTTGGGATACACGTGACCGATCTTCCCCGCCTTTGGTAGGACAGCTATACGAGCAGTTCTCTTGGAGTGCGGTACATGATTCAGCCTTATGCACCCACGAATATTATTTTAAGCCTTTCCACGACCGCCATACTTGAAACTTGTAGCATGGCCGGGAATATACCGTCTGGGCACTGGCGATTTAAACTTAGAAAACGTTTTCACTTCACATTCGATCTTGGTATCGGTCACCAAGCCCGGCACTACCCGCTCCGTGATCGAAGTGTTAGTTATGTCTGCTGGCTCTCCTCAACCGTCTCCCGATGGGAAATCTATCTCGAGAAGCATCTCAAGGGATTCCTCACTATTACGCGACCATTCCCCGTTCTCTTTCTTCATTAGTCCCTGGACTATGTTTCCCCTTGCTAGGACTTTTTTCACCGTGCTGTTTCGCTGGCGCACTCTATGTCCGTACAGAAACTTTTCCGTGAGATTCTCTTCGCCATGGAAATTTCACGGTTGTAGATCCTCAGTAGATTCCTGTACATGTCCCCACACGCTTCGCTTTCTGCGGTCTTTGCGAGCTTAAACATTTCTTTTACCTGTCTTCTTAGAAGGCTCAGCTTATTGCACCACCATGGCGGCTTTGCTTTTCCTCTGAATCTTCTTAGAGGGCAAGCTTTGTTATACGCAGTCATAAGCGTTCTTGTTAGGACTCCTCCAGGTCCTCCACATTGGCAACCCCTTTTGTTGTCCCAGTTTTGTTTCTACCTGTTTCTTTATTTAGTACAGTTCGTTGGCCTAGGGTTTCTAAAGGTTCCTCCCCTCTGTACCCTATTTAGGAGATGCTGAAGCTGATATGCGCATAGTCGGAGAAGAATTGTCTATCAAGAAACCATCCAATCATACCTTGATATATCACTTCGGAGCTCAATGTAATATCCAGCACATTGCTGGATGTTGGACCAATGTATGTAGGGATATTTCCCCTTGTCGACTATCTGCAAATGGGTTTGCAGGATGTAACAAAATAGAGATTCGCCTCTCTCGTTCGTATCTGCTCCTCTCCCACGCATTGTGGTCCGCATTTGCATCTGCTCTATGACCAATCGCCCTTTGCGCCCTTCCTCCTGTACTAGCCTTTTGCACTCCATCGGTGGAACCTCCGTAGCATGTGCCATGTAGCAGGACGCAGGATAAATGCCTGTCGTAAAAGGCGACTAAAATACCAAGCTGATTTAACCCCTTAAAGGGTTGCCAGCGCAATATATAGCTTCTCCAACCCAATAGTCAACCTCACCTACCCATGGCGAATCCTGTTTCATTAACAGCCTATGCACCAAACTCCTGATGGATATAGCGGGTGGGAGGGAGGTATAGCCTAGAAGTTGTCATGTGGTCATACCAAATCATTCCCGAGATGGTCGGGCTAGTACCTGTATGGTGCTTCGTACCGGAACGTACCAGATCTGCATCTGGCAAAGGGGGCATCAACATCGATAACACTCCCCAAGGCCTTCGGGGATTGTCCTTATCGCTACAAACAACAACAACAATGTGCACTTTCGTGATAGGAGATCCTATTGGCAGTTGCCTGGGATATTACAATGCCCCAGCATACGGAAGATACTTATTTTAAAATAATTCGAGGCAATGGAATTCAGGGTCAGTTGTTGTACAGTGCTTCGCCCCATCCAGTAAGTGAGACTATTCACAAATTCTCATCAATATCCTATAACGGGAGTTCAAGGAAACTTACAGTTTCAACGGGGGTGTACCAGAGAGAAAGGTGTGTAAGAGACGTTAATTCCACATTGCAATTGAAAATATGTTTGGTCATGTGGGAACACGCTACAAGCAGAGCATACAGTATGCGTATTTGACTTTAAGGACGGGTTTCGCAGGGCAATACCTGTCATAGAGGTCTCCGCAAACGCAGTGGAGATCAGGCATTCTCATAATACTTCGATTGCACCTCAGTTTAACTTAAACACGTGGCCATCGGAGTTGATATTGAATTCTCTAATCTTTAGTATCACTGGAATCATTCCATCCTCCACATCTTATAGCGGCAACTTCACTTGAAAGCCGTATAGTGACGACAACTCAAACTTGCGGCTCACATCGAGTCCTAGCGAAACCTCTTCAATACGAACAGTAATCTGTAAATAAATTAGGCCGTTAATAAATGCAATCAGTGCCCTCTCATGCTTAAATCAGTTCTCATGCGATATGCCCGTCGCACTTTATGGTTTAGCGGTGTTCCGTTGTCCACACCATTTCCAGTTGTAAATGACAAAGCGTCACTTGGAAATAAGAATAGTCAATGGTAAATGAGAAACCGTCACATGAAAATGAGAATAGTAAATTTTAAATGAGAAAGCCACTCTCTAGGATATCAGTGTCTGGAGTGTCGTCCATCTACTGACGTTTAGCATGAGAGCATACACCGCTTCAGTAAGTTCAATTTGTCAACGATCAGAGGAATAAGCGAACGATTTAAACGACCTAGTTTTGGTGGGCCATGTATTCAAGAATCGAGAAAGCGTTAGCTGATATTTAAATTGGCCAAAACGGGAGTGATGCATTTAGAACTGTGCTCGCTTATGTTGATCCCCATCGAGACTCTTTAGGGCAAAAGTAAAAAACGTAGGTGCAGAGACACATCACCATAACTTTGACAAACGTATGTTCTATGTATGTAGAACAACAGCTGCAAATATTTATGTAGATGAATAGGTGGATGGAGCGAAGAGATCAGCAACTGAACTGAGACTGCGCGAGAGCATTCCAGCATTCAACGTCGTTTCATGGGAATGCCCAAGATATGTCACTCAGAACATAGGCAATTTCCCATCAAGTGTTATTACACTTAGAGGATATGCGCGTTTGCCACATATGTACATAGCCTATCTCTATTGCCATTTTTATATTCTCAGTTACAAATTACGGTTTTGCATTATCATTCAAACTGTCATTTACAACTGACTACTCTCCTTTCCATATGACGTTTCGCATTTAAAATCGACTAAACTCATTTCCATATGACGCTTTCGTATTTCCAATTGACTATTCTCCTCATCACTGACTGTTCTCAATAATTGACGGTTTGGATTTTTCATTTGAGGGCTTTCTCAATTACAAGTGACTATTCTCATTTCCATATTACTACAATTGACTATTCTCAATTACATTTGACGCTTTAGAGTTTTCAATTGACGGTTTCTCATTTACAAGCGACTTTTATCTATGACGCCTTCGTATTATCGTTTGACTGATCTCAGTTCCGTATGAGGCTTTCACATTTGCCACTGACTATTCGCAATTACAATTACGCTTTAGAATTTTCATTTGGCGCTTTCTCAAATACAAGTGAATAATCTTATTTCTATACGACGCTTTTTCATTTACAATAGACTATTCTCAATTACAATTTACGCTCTGGAATTTCATTTGGCGCTTTCTCAATTACAAGTGACTACTCTCATTTCGATATGACGACTTCTCATTTAAAAGTTAACTGTCTCTCAATTACTATTGACTCTTCGAATTTCAATTGACGCTTTCTCTTTTACAAGTGACTTTTCTCATTTCCATATGATTCTTTCGCATACGCTTTGGCTTATCTTATTTTCCATGACTATTTCGCATTTACAACTGACTATTCTCAATTACAAATTACGGTTTCGCATTTTCATTTGATGCTTTCTCATTTACAAGTGACTATTCTCATTTCCATATGAGGCTTTCTCATTTACAAACTGACTATTCTCAATTATAATTGACGCTTTCTACTTTTCAATTAACGCTTTCTCATTTACAAGTGATTACTCTCATTTCCATATGACGCTTCGCATTTGCAGCTGACTATTCTCAATTACAAATTACGGTTTCGCATCTTCATTTGATGCTTTCTCATTTACAAGTGACTATTTTCATTTCCATATGAGCGCTTTCTCATTTAAAACTGACTATTCTCAATTATAATTAACGCCTTCGATTTTCAATTGACGCTTTCTCATTTACGAGTGATTACTCTCATTTCCATATGACGCTTCGCATTTGCAGCTGACTATTCTCAATTACAATTACGGTTTCGCATCTTCATTTGATGCTTTCTCATTACAAGTGACTATTCTAATTTACATATAACGCTTTCTCATTTACAATTGACTATTCTCAATTAAAATTAACGCTTTAGGATTTGCAATTGTCGATTTCTCACTTACCAGTGATTACTCATATTTCCATATAACGCTTCGCATTTACAATTGACTAGTCTCATTTCAATATACCGCTTTCGTATTTACAATTGACTATTCTCATTAACACTGACTATTCTCAATTACAATTGACCTATTAGTATTTTCAATTGACGCTTTCCCATTTACAAGTGACTATTCTCATTTACATACGACGCTTTCTCATTTACAGCTGGACATGGAGTAAAAAGTCAGCTAAAATCCATTTATTTGTGCTTTGGGGAGCCTCTCGTCGGTTATTCTAACTGAGAGGTCTTTCGTTGACCTACCTTGCAAGCTGCGTCGCTGACAGTAACCCTCACAGAGTCCTCTCCAATACTCTAATAAGTAACGCCGATATCATATGCTTTTGGCTATTATGCATAAATAATTTCTCGGAAAATTTTTAAGAAAAATTACATTTGATTGCATGACTTTTGATATATTGTCAACAAACAAATAGGCCAAACAAACTCCACACAAACAAATATATAATATACATACATACATACATATGTATCTATCATTCTTGGATCCTTCATAATTCTAATCAGTGCTTACTATACTCATCTGAGCAAAGCTTACAGAGTATATTAACTTTGTTCGCATAACGGTAATCCGTAACGGCATAAACTAATCGAGATAGATATAGACTTCTATATATCAAAATGATCTGGGTGAAAAAAGAAATTCATTTAGCTATGTCCGTCCGTCTTTCGTCCGTCTGTAAACACGATAACTTGAGTAAATTTCGAGGTATCTTGATGAAATTTGGTACGTAGGTTCCCGGACGCTCATCTCAGATCGCTATTTAAAATGAACGAAATCAGACTACAACCACGCCCACTTTTTCGATATCGAAAATTTCGAAAAACCGAAAAATTGCGATAATTCATTACCAAAGACGGATAAAGCGATCAAACTTGGTAGGTGCGTTGACCTTATGACGTCAAAATAGAAAATTAGAAACATTTTGGACAATGGGCGTGGCACCGCCCACTTTTAAAAGAAGGTAATTTAAAAGTTTTGCAAGCTGTAATTTGGTAGCCGTTGAAGATATCATGATGAAATTTGGTAGGCACGTTACCCTATTACTATATATGTGCTATGTAAAAATTACCAAATGGGATTACGAACACGCCCCTTTTAAAAAAAATTTTTTTAAGTCAAATTTTAACAAAAAATTTAATATCTTTACAGTATATAAGTAAATTATGTGAACATTCAACTCCAGTAATGATATGGTGCAACAAATACAAAGATAAAAGAAAATTTCAAAATGGGCGTAACTCCGCCCTTTTTCATTTAAATTGTCTAGAATACTTTTAATGCCATAAGTCGAACAAAATTTACCAATCCTTGTGAAATTCGGTAGGGGCATAGATTCTATGACGATAACTATTTTCTGTGAAAATGGGCGAAATCGGTTGAAGCCACGCCCAGTTTTTATACACAGTCGACCGTCTGTCCTTCCGCTCGGCCGTTAACACGATAACTTGAGCAAAAAACGATATATCTTAACTAAACTTAGTTCACGTACTTATCTGAAGTCACTTTATCTTGGTATAAAATATGGCCGAATCCGACTATGACCACGCCCACTTTTCGATATCGAAAATTACGAAAAATGAAAAAAATGCCATAATTCTGTACCAAATATGAAAAAAGAGATGAAAAATGGTAATTGGATTGGTTTATTGACGCAAATATAACTTAGAAAAAAACTTTGTAAAATGGGTGTGACACCTACCATATTAAGTAGAAGAAAATGAAAAAGTTCTGCAGGGCGAAATCAAAAGCCCTTGGAATCTTGGCAGGAATACTGTTCGTGGTATAACATATATAAATAAATTAGCGGTACCCGACAGAAGATGTTCTGGGTCACCCTGGTCCACATTTTGGTCGATATCTCGAAAACGCCTTCACATATACAACTACATCCCTTTTAAACATTAATACTTTTATTTGATACCCATATCGTACAAACACATTCTAGAGTCACCCCTGGTCCACCCTTATTGCGATATCTCGAAAAGGCGTCCACCTATAGAACACTCACGTTTTAAAATAATCATTAACACCTTTCATTTGATACACATGTCATACAAACAGATTCCAGGGTTACCCTAGGTTCATTTTGCTAAATGGTGATTTTCCCTTATTTTGTCTCCAAATCTCTCAGCTGAGTATGTAATGTTCGGTTACACTCGAACTTAGCCTTCCTTACTTGTTTTTTGTTTCTTTTTTTTGCAAAAACAGCAGCAATTCACAGTGGGATATCAACATTGTGCAAACATGCCACTAACAATCCAACATCGAACAGCAACACGAAAATTGAACAAACAAATAAACAACAATCATGCAGCCTAGAACAAAACTGAGCAGAAAAAAAGGTAACAAAATCTTATTGTTCTCACCTTCTAAGATTTCTCAAGAGTTGCGCAGAATCTTCATTTAAAGCAAACATTTTTGTTCATTTGATTTCACCATTCATCTTTGATTGTTTCTTTTTTCGCTTTGAATTTCATTTCGGTTGCATTCTGTCAAAGTCAACATTGCACACCAACAATTGCAATAAAAATACAAACATGCATCATAAACTTATGTACGTACATATCTACATATGTTTCGTACATTTGATTCTATTGAATCCCTAGACGGCCATAAGCAACTTTGTAAGCAGAGCGTGATGCTCTGTAGGGTGGCTGCCAATGAATTGCATCGTTTTTTTTGTAGCATTTCGTCTTTTCATTCTCGTGTTTTATGATGTTTATTGAGTGTCACTGTTATTCAATACTACGCCATTTTTATACCCAGTTGTGCAGATTGCTCAGTCTTTGGTACGACCGTCGATTCGTCCACAAAACCAGCAATCTATCTACCCTCACATATTCTTTCGATATTCAATGGACGTGGTTTCGGTTCAGAGGTAGCATTTTCCTTCCATGGACATCTATTCCATCCATAAGCGAATTGTCTAATCTAATGTCTAACCATTTGACCTCCTTACGCTTTTCAACAAAGAGCTTAAGTTAGATTAGGCTATGGTGGTTGCCCCTTAGCAAAACCCCATATTAATTGGCTGTTTTTAAGCCAGAGGGTGGAGCTGTTTCTAGAAGTCCACGCAAGTGGGAGAAGCTTCTGACCACCATTCATACGGAACGGCCAGGGCGATTCTTTAGCATGCGGTTCAAGCAGCTCATTGCAAGTATATTCTGACTAGCCATTGAAAATTCGTTTAGTGGTGAGTTAATGGAGAGCTGCGGGATTTCACTGGCGGTGTCTTAGCATAATAAGATGCGGCTGAGAGTGGCCGTCTGTCTTGGATCAAGCGACTATCTATGCAAATACCACTTTGATCCCTGCTTTGTTGTTGTTGTAGCAGTGCCTCGCCCCATCCAATAGGTGCGACCGATCACAAATTGTCATCAATGTCCTCTAACGGAAGTCCAAGGAAACTTGCTTTTTCAACAGGGGTGGACCATAATGAGAGGGGTGTTAGAGGCGTTGGTTCCACACTACAGTTAAGAGATGGTTGGTGTCATGTGGGGACAAATTACAAGCAGGACATATGTTTTGTATGTCGGGGTTGATTCTGTAGAGGTAAGAGTTTAACGTACTACAGTATCCAGATCGAAGTTGAGCTAGAGTGACTCGCGTTTCCCTAGGGATAGTGTATTCCCCCTCTGCTAATTTCGGATATTATTCTTTGACTACAGGATTCACCGGGCATTTCCTGAGGACCTACTTGTGTTTTATAGCTTCATACGGCTGTGTTGTCAGGTGCCGTATTTCGTCATAAAGCTTACGGAGATGACTCATTAAGCCCCTGGACGGTGTAGGCTTATTAATCAGATGTCTGTTGGGATGTCCAAGTTTCTGAGTATTCAACAGGAACTGTTTGGTTAGCATTTCACTTCTCTCCCTAATGGGGAGTATTCTCGCCCCATTATGTAGATGGTGTTCTGGGGACATAAGAAGACAACCCGTGGTGGTTCTGAAGGTGGTATTTTGGCAGGCCTGTAACTTCTTCCAGTGAGTAGTCTGTAGGCTTGGCGACCATATCGGGGACGCGGAGCATGCAATCGGCTGGCCAATTGCTTTGTAAGTGGCAATGAGCGTTTCTTTATCTTTACACCAAGTACTGCCAGCAAGAGATTTGAGGATTTTATTGCGGCTCTGGAGTTTCGGTACAATTGCGGCTGCATGCAGGTTGTGCGCTCGGCTTGGGACATGACACGAAAATCATAAGCCAGTGAAAAGACTACACAGTCAACGGATAAAAAGACAACTCCTTACTGATGACGACCATTGCAAAAGTTTAAGGACTCGGATTTGAGGCCCGGTTGCTTGATGCCTTCGTGAAGGCAAAAACTGGCATCATGGTCATCCAAGGGACACAATGGCCATGAAAATTTGTAGTAGGAGAGAGACTTACAGCCACGTACTATCGTTCACGCAAGTAGACGAACATGGTTCCTTGTTGCCGCATAAAATCAAACGCACATGCGAGCGCTGCCCCTGTCATGGTATAAAGTCATGTTTGCCGACTTTAACGCAAGGTTGAGCAAAGAGGGTGTTTTTAGCCCCACGGTGGGATAATTCTGCCTCCATAATGAAACCTCGCCTAGTGGATTGAGGCTGGTCAACCTCATCGACGTAGGTCGAAAATATTGGCATGTCTCCAACACGAGGTATATTCATAAAAGTATTCATAAAGTTACATGGCTGTCCCCCGATCGGGGAAAAAATTGGTTACCGGCAACCACAGAAAACCAACACGTACAATGAAGAATGCCTCGCTACAACACCGAGCTTGAAACCGATGATGATGGAGTTAATGTTCCCAGACCCGATTATGACGAAGACAGAATAGCAATAACCTGATTGAAAAATAACAAGGCATCGGCCGCTTATGGATTGCCTGCGGAGCTAATCAAATTCCGGGCGAGGAGTTTTATGCAAAATATGTTCGGACGACGGAACGAGAGATCCTGCAAACTGCGCCAACTATCGCGAAATCAACTCTCATAGGCATGGACTATGACAACGTTGGATTAAACGCGTTGGCGATGCCGAGTACCGAAGAAGATTTAATAATGGGGTGTACAGTTTTACGCAGACATCAACATAGTCCAGCGAACTAAAACGCAGCGATTACCAGCCTAGCCAGAGGCCATGTTGTGCGAATGAAAGATGACGCTCCTGCTAAGAAAATATTTGTATCGGACCCCCCTATGGAAGCGGTGGAAGAGGGTGTCCCCCACTCTGCTGGACGGACCAGGTGGAAACGATTTAAACGCCCTTGGCGTGATGAAATGGCGCCAGTTGGCAGAGCGAACCGTATAAACGATTAAGTGACAATTACGTTAGATAGTAAGGACTATGAAGGCAGTTGAAAAGTAAAGTCGTCTCTTCAAATGAAAATCATGCTCTAAAGTCACTTATCGCATTCGTCCTTAGATGTACTGTTCGAAAGAAAAGTATTCCAGCACCGAAAGGGATTTAATGATAAACTATATAGGTTTTATACAGACTTCAATATAGTCCAGCGAATTAAAACACAGTGGTTAGAATGATGCTCCGCTCAGAATGCGCGTATGAAAGCAGGTGAGAGGGCGGTCGCCACTCTGTTAGATGGACTAGGTGGAAAACGATTTATATTTCCTTGGTGTCACAATTGCCGGCAGTTAGAAAGAAAAAGAAGCGAATTTCACAGCCGTAAGTGGCAGTTCATTTAGTAAGCAAATTGCTGACCAACTGTTTAGTGATGTACTGACATATCACAACCCATTTATTTTAAAAGTAATTTTTTTTGCAAATATCCGCAACTGGGTATCGATATACCGCAACAGCGAAGTAGCATTTTTTTATAAAACTCGCATTGATTTCACTGTTGTTTGCTAGCTCATCTACAATTGCGCCTTGTGCTCCCTCTTTGCTGCTGCTTTTGGTGACTTCCTCTTCCTGCGATCACTTACACACATGCATACTTACATATGTACATATGCATAACTGTAGCTGTCAAATTTTATTTGATTTTTTTTAAATGCGAGAATCTTTCTTGACTTTTTATTGTGTTGATTTTCAATGGTTGTTAAATTGATTGATTACTGTGTGACTTTTGACACTTGGCTAACAAACCATAAAGATTAAGTGGGAAGAATAAGAAGAAGATACGGAGGATTTTCTTGATACCTTCAAAACTGCGTTTATATTTTCCTCAAAAGTTTAGGGTGCCTCAATATCCTAGTTTCATAATTTGTGATGCTACTTTGGAAAATGCGTTTATAATTGAATTTAATTCCTGCTCATACTTCTTCCCTTTTTTTCTCAATTTGAATACTAGAAATATCGTAAATTTCCTTAAATCTCCTTAAATAGTTCTACGAATGTCGAATTTGATTTAACACCATTCTGGAGGTGGCTGTCATGTCTATACTAATGAGCAACGTATGAATCTGCGTTAAAAATTCTGGAATCTAGCTTTACACTAATTCCGGCAGTATATGAGGCTGCTATTGAACAAAGTTATAAGCTTACTTAAGAGAGAATGTGTTGCGGTTACCGAGAGCTAAAAATTCTGTCCCCTTGCAGTGCTTTCATTTGACAGTTTTAACATTTTTCCCTTTGAACGCGTTTTTAGCTGGTTCAGTCGTAGGTGGTTCTGAAATAGTCGCTGCCTATAAGTAATTCATTGAAATTCATTTATCTCCGACTTACGAGCTGTAGGTACAAGTATGGCCACCAACTGTCCCGCTCTGCATCCGATTATCACCAGTTCGGTGTTAGTCCTGAAATCTGTGTTGCGAAACGGATGCCTTGCCTCACTGTCTTCCATTTTTGCTGCATGGTATAAATATCAGTGCTTCCAAAACCTCTTCAGATTTCTAACTCTAGATTGAGAACATATTATTGGTTTGGAGATTGAAAGCTTCTGCTCTTCTCTTTCTGCTCGTGGTCTTTTATATCCAAGTAAGAGCTCCTGTGATTTCTTCTTCGGTATATTAATTATTACATTAATTTAATTATTACATGTCACTAAAGACATTTTCTTTCTTTGACACTGCTGCATAACGCGTACATTACTTTCTAGCAATCCAAGGCAAAGCCAGAATTCCTCAAGGTATAAGTTCCTCTTTCACACTCGTGAAAATTATAAGCTATGGCTGGTAAAAATAGTAGGTTGTTATTATTGCAGAAATACAGTACGTTTCTAGGAAACTTCCTTGTTGATTTAGAGGAGCTTATGTTACTAGTCTGACTGCCACTAAAATGATTTTCTTTTTATCCCTTGAATTTTTGAGTATGAATTTTTGGTCGTTTTTTATGGCCGACATATCCCAAAATTAATCGGGCGAAAACGACAATTTCAACAACCCACTCCTTCTGAATTGAACTAGTGGCATCTAAATACTTAGTAGATAAAAATGGTTGTTCTACCTGCCGTCGGCTATCATCCTTCTGCTCATACATATATTGCCATGGTTCTAGTACCTAGAACCTATCTAATTATTTTGTAGCTTTTAGTATTCTTATTACTTCATGTAAGTATTGAAACCGTTTAACTTAAACAAATTTTTTTAATTATTTTACTTCCAAGTTTTTGTTTTTATTTAATTGCCTATTATTTCTCATTCTATTTAGTTCTTTTAGTGACTCATTATTACACGGACTCTTTCCTGACAATTTGTTACAATCTAAGGCCTCAGTACATAATCTTTCCACGGACTTTACTCGACTCTGCGCCAAGTATGCTTGTCCCTCCTCGAACTCTAAAGTATTTTAATGTCACTTCTACCGGACTGTATGTAATAGTTGTTCCAAATATGAGCCAAATCGGACATCATCGCTTTCTATTCATGTATGTATTATATGACCCAAAATCTGATCACAAATACGATTCTTTTGAATATCTCGATCCTTGCGCTACCTAGTGGCGACTTTTTCTCAGGCCGCTTTCTATTCATGTATGTATTATGTGTTCCAAATATGAGCCAAATCGTACCACAAATACGAATTTTTCAATTATTTCGATCCATGCGCCACCTACCGGAGCTTGTAGCTTATCTGGAAGTTGCTTACATTTCAATTACAAAATTCTGTTCGCCCGGCCGTTCAAGTCAAGCTAAATAAAACCGTTTAAAAAATCAATGACATGTTGTAACCCCTCGATAACAAGCCGATGAGAAGCCGACGACTCGACGATAACAAGCGAATAATGAAGCAATCACTCGATGATAACAATTAACTATTGATAATGAGCCGATAATATAACAATATGTGGTTGTTTTTGGTTGTTACCGATAGAAGGCGAAGAAGCTCTTTCTAAAAGCGCAAAAATAGTGGTTTCGTGTAAAGTTACCTCTGTTGTTGTTGGACTTCAACCCCTGGCAGAGCCCTAGTTACCTAAAAAACATTACATCTCTTGGCATACACCTGTAGGTTTACACATCGACCTTCACGAGTACTTGCTACTCAGGTTTTTTTTTCGAATACGCGTGGCATATGCCATTGTTGCTACCTAATTTTGTTAACACATGCCATTTTATGCATTAATCTATGTATACGAGTATACCTTCATAAGTATAAATAAATAAAAAAAATGTAAGGCGCGATAACCTCCGAAGAGATCTAAGGCCGAGCTTCTCTTCCAATTTGCGTCGTGCTCCTCTTTATTTTTCCCTACAAATTGGCCGGACGGGACCTACATGTTTTATGCCGACTCCGAACGGCATCTGCAAGGCAGATGAGTTTTCACTGAGAGCTTTTCATGGCAGAAATACAATCGGAGCGCTTGCCAGACACTGCCGAGGGGCGACCCCGCTTAGAAAAATTTTCTTCTAATTGAAAAATCTTATTTCTAAAATTTTTGATGTTGCTTTGCCCGGGAGTTGAACCCAGGGCATACGGTGTGATAGGCGGAGCACGCTACCATCACACCACGGTGGCCGCCTTCATAAGTATATCTAAATTTTTTTCTGGTATTCATATTTGCGCAATATATCATTTACAATCGATACCCAAAATCCTCTTTACCCATATCATATCAGTTGTATATATACGAGTATATAAAAAAAATCACAGCTTGAACTGATATGGCCTGCTGACAGTAATTAAAACCTTGTTTTTTTTCTTCTATCATTTCGTTGCCAACAGAAAATTTGAGTATAAACACACATACTAATCTCACCAAAAAAAAGCAAGCCCCAAATTATAAATCCTTAGCAAATAAAAAGCTCGGTCAACGGCGCACGCTCACTTGTTTGGTTGCTCGTTCAACTTGACATGCTGCCACACGGTCACTCTAAAGCCCAACGATATCATTGCAATGCACTTGTATTGCTTGCTGTTGTTATTTTCTGTTGGAAAGTCTGCTTCTTCTTCTACTGTATGATATTGCACTGATTTTTATTGGCTTCGCGGTAGGCAACAGAAGTTGATGATGAAAAATTAAGCAACGACAGGTACAACATAAAATTGCTGTGAGCCAACACACACAAAACAGCAACAAAAATGGCAACAACTTAAGCGGTGGAAGGGATGAGCATAAAAGCGTCATACTTTATCCCTTGAAAATGTGGAGAGACGAGAGAAAGAGGGAATATGCACATAAAGCGCCTATAAAAATCAAAAATCAAGTATGACATCAGTTGGCATAAAAATATTCTGGCACAACAAAGAAAAACAAAGACTGCAACAACAAAAATTACTACTCAAATTAAATCAGCATTAAAAACTTAAAAACCTGTGACAACTGTTTGGGCTTCTTCTTGACATCAGGTTCAATGCAACCCAGACCAGACGATCCACTTACTCGTATATATGTAGTGCAATGAGAGCATGGGTGTAGTCAAGTTTAAAAAAAAATTGATGGTGGGAGTTCATTCAGACCAAAATAATGTTTTTGATTTTAGTTCTCATATCTGTGAGTTTCAGCAAGTATTTCTGTCGACAGAGCAAGAGAGATACCACCACTGAGTTGGGAAGGTCAGGTGGTCCTTTGCTGATCGTGATTGGAGACAGTTGTCACGAAAGAGGGAAAGCCTGAGTGGCAAGGTCCCAAAAGGACAGTGGAATTGCCATTTCGGAGAATATCAAATTGTTGTTGTTGTAATACCTAGGTGTCACACTGGATAGAACCCTCACGTGGAATGATCATTTGGATGCTATCGTAAACAAAGCAAGAAGAGCTTTATTTGCCTGTACTCGAATCTACCGCAAAACATGGGGGATATCTCCAAAAATGGTACACTGGACATTTAATACTGTCGTAAGGCTAATAGTCACCTATGCCTCGCTAGATTGGTGGCAGAAGGCCACGAAAAGAACGGCAACAACAAAACTAAGCAAACCACATCGACTAGTTTGCATTGGCATAACGGGTGCGATGAGAATGGCCCCTCCTGATGCACTAAGTGCGTTAGTGAGAATACCTCCCTTCCCTATTCTGACAGAGAACGAGGCAACACTAGGCGCACCAAGACTTCCAAATATTTCTGAGTTGAAGCGAGGAAACATGATAGGGCATATGAAAGGAATAAGAAAATTCATAGGAAATCCCACATTACAACTGCGGGAGCTCAGAATATCTCGGAACTTTGAAGTTTCCATTGAGGACGGGACCCACTGGAAAACAGGTAATCCCTATAATAACCCTGACTCAGAGGTGTGGTTCACGGATGGATCGAAATTCGTTGACGGAAGAACGGGGGCTGACATCTATGGGCCGAACTTTAAGAAATCGATACCAATGGGATGCTACCCCACCCTATTTCAGGCAGAAATCCATGCCTTAAAAGTATGTGGCAGAGGATGTCTGCGGACAGGCTCAACATCGCAGAGCATCTACATTATGTCAAACAGTCAGGCGACCCTGTGTGTCTTGCAATCCTACACAGTTACATCTAAGCTAGTGGATGGCTGCATTGAAATCCTTAATGACCTGGGAGCCAAAAACAAAGTTTTGTTAGGATGGGCTCCCGGACATCGCGGACAAGAAGGTAATGAATATGCCGATTACCTAGCAAAGCAGGGTGCTATAGCAGCATTCTATGGTCCAGGGCCCTTTTGTGGACTAACAAAAGCACACAGCAGGGAAACTATAAGTAACTGGGAAACTAAACAATTCAGATGTCACTGGGTTGACTGCCCAGGGAAAGACAGGCCAAACAGTTTATACTTCCGGCAAGGAAAGTATCAGCCAAACTCATTAATCGAAACAGGGAGGAGCTACGAACTCTCACTGGATACTATGCGGGGCACTTTGGTCTACGATATCACCTAAGTAAGTTAAATATATACGATACCCAAATTTGTCGTTTCTGTGAGCTGGAGGATGAAACGCTGGTTCACATTCTCTGCAAATACGTCGCCCTGGCTAGGCAGAACCTCTCCCATCTAAAGTGGTGTGACTCTTCATCCCTATGTGATCTGGAGTAAAAAGCCTAGAGGTACTTAGATACATCAAAAGCCTCCAGATACAAAATTAGGCTGAAAGGTCATGCACTATAGATCTGCACAAAGCTCGCAGTGCTTCCGGGCGTAGTAATTGTTGTTGTAGCAGTACTTCGACCCATCCAATAGGTGCGATAAATAAATAATAAATCAATAAATAAAATAAAATAGCGGAAGGCCAAGGAAACTTGGCACCCATTTGACCTTTTAAATTTAAAATCGGGAAACAAATTATCCGAGAAACCTCTTTAGAAGTGAAGCATGCTGATGCTCATGGTTCTTTAGAAAAGACGGATGAAAACAGTAGACGTACGAGATACCTTTCTGCCTTCAGTGTTAGATACACAATAACCATGTAGACGGAAGAGACTACAAAAAGTCGCATGGTTTTCGACTCCAAATTAAAGTGGAAAAGGAACGTTCAGATGAGGTCCATGAAAACCCAGCAGCATATTACAATAGTTTTCGGTAGGAATTGGAAGCTATGCAATGCGCATGGTGGACAAAAACAAAAACAAACAACAGAGGGTTGGCTAACTAGGGAGTAGCGCACTTCATGAAGGGTTGAATGCAATTTCACTTGATACATCTACAAATGGTCGTGCAGAGTTTGGCCCCGAAAAAAGTTACAAGACCAAGAAAATTCAACATGTATAAATAACGTAGCAATTGGGCGATTTAGCAAGATCATAAAAGAACTAACATACGCCATTGGCTATATCATAGTAGTTATTGACTTTCTGCTGCAGAACATAAGATATCCTTCCAGGGCAGAATGGGAGGGGGTCCAGACACTGGTAGGTATATTTACTTACACAATTCACTCAAAAGTATTAAAGGGAACTGGAACTGGACTATACTCAAAGTATCTGCAGGTGAATCACTCGCACCATCTGGAGGTCTATGCCATAGAGATAGCAGCCAAACTGCTCCAGGAAAAAACGTTTTTAGTCGCCAATGTAACGATCTTTGTTGATGACTTGATAAAGTCAAAGAAATGGCTAGGAAAGCTGCAGAAATCGACATAAGCGAGGCGGACCACTCCTTACGACCGCTGCTAGGTTATCTTAGCCACATTGTTGCTGTGGACCAAGCGGTATGATTGTGAGAACTTAAGGTCTTCATGAACTTATTTAGATAAGAATATGACTAGCTTCCTTCTCAAGCTGAACAAATCTGCAGTGAGAATTCTACGGTTGCTACAGGACACTGCGTTATTCCAACGATAAACCGAATGAGAAGGAAAAGGGATCGACTTCACTGATCCCGCTCTATATACGCCCATGATTGCTGTTATACTTATGTAGCCCGCATAGCTTATAAAATCCAACACACTCACACATATGATTGAATAAGGAATGTACTATTGTTAATAGCGATATTTAAACATGAAAAAAAAATAAGAAACCCAAAAGCTGGCAGTGAAACCCTTTAAAATCGCGCGTAGAAATTATTGGCAAGTGATTTTTGCAGCAATGCAATACAATTTTTGTGATTTCAAAAAAACTTTAAAACCTATACAGACGCACCAAAGAATTCCAATACTAAAGCATATACATATGTGTGAGCGTACACGTGCGTTCTTACGCACAGTTGGTGATTGCGCATGCGTAGAGTCGAATGAAGGCATGTGATTTTGATTATTACCTGTTTATGTATCCTTGCTAACTTAAAATGCAGCAACTTTGTATTTTGTAAACGCTTGTTGAAGAAGATTTTTATGTTCCTAAATATGTATGTTTTTGTAACTTTGCAGCAATGTGTGTGTGCTCGTTAAATTTGCAAGTTTGTTAAGAAGTTAAATTTTTATTGTTAATCTCGTATATGACGCTGAATGATAAATGCAACTTGACAGCCGTTTACGCTTGAGCGCCTTCTTTAATTTGCCCACACTTGTTCTCGAAGATTTCATGTGGTGTGTTACCTTTTTTTGGGACATCTTTTTCTCAAAAAATCATGTAGTGATACATAACTGCGCAGATATAAAAAAAAAGTTACATTCATGCCTTATTGTATTTCTTTACCTTCGTTGGTTTTTTTTTCGCAAAAGATTTAACTGCTCGTGATTGAGTTTTACATGATTTTTACGAGGTTGGGAAGTTCATCGTTATTAATGTTGACAACAAGAAAATGTTTTTTATGTCCAAACTATTATTTTCGGGCGGCTTTTATGGACCAATTATAGCGTGTTGTAGTTGCTTAACAGTTCTAGAGTTTGGCTTGCAAATTGAGTGGTTTTTATTTACCATTGAAAAACCAGATAAATATTTTATATACATACATAGGTACATACATACTGTGCCGAATATTAACATCACTATGCTGCTACTAAATAAATGCACAGCAACAATAAAGTAAGCAGCCACACTTACGTACAAGGCAACGATAAATATTCCACACACACATAATCAGCAACTCGAAGCGAATAGATATTTCACATACACATATTTAGTCATCAGCCAAGAGCAGAAATTGTTACTCGCACATACACAGGCATATAGCTAAATAACGAAGTATGAGATATAACTGTTCCAGAAGGCAACATCGTGAAAAGTCTACACCTTATGAGAAATATGCAAACGAGGCAACAGAGAGTACAAAAGCAGCGCAAGCTGGGGAATAATCAGTCAGTAGTAGTGAAGTATAATTAAATTTGTGAAGTACTACTCCCAAAGTAGTCCAAATAAAGACCATTTTGCAATACTGAATATTGGAGTTATTTATTCGACAGTTCAGCGATTCGAACATTGGCAGACGGTGTATCATTATCAGATACTTCCCAAAATTCGTTACAATATGTTTAGTGTCTATATATAAACATACTAGTCGTTATTTTTATAAAATTTATCATAGATCAAATTTCTTTTAAATTAAGTCACTTTCATTTTTCTCTGCCAATTTCAGTACGAAATTAGGATACCTTGCAATCGATTTTTTAAAAACTTAGCATGGAGCTAGACTTTTGATACTAGACTTTGATACTTCTGAATCCAATAACATGCAGATAAGGTTGAACTGGCCGCTCAATAAAGAACTCACATGGACTGAGTGTGTGAATAGTGTTGCCAGAATTTGTTTGACGACCAAACGGAAGAACCCCAATCAGGTACCAGGACTTATGTTAAAGAATACCTACGTCCTATTGGCAAATACTAGACGTTTTCGGGGACAAAGCTAAATTGCCGCCTCTAGATCTGGCAACTCTGCCGTACCTACTGCTGCTTGATGGATCATATGCAGCTCCTGTCTTCTTATCATTTCTCCCAGGAGCATCTATTGCCGTTTCAGAGATCGGCCTTTTTATTACGTTCTATCACTTTATGACCGGGAACCCAGTATAGATGTATGGTCCAGCCTGAGCGATGTTTATCCAATGCTTTTTTGCATTCCACAATACTTCTTGATAAAGTACTGTGTGAAATTATTGCCTTAATCGCCGCTTAACAATATATATATTTAGCCGAATGTAGCTTATGACGCTTCCTCCAGAATTTCTGCTGCTTTCTTAACGGCTATAATTTCTGTCTGACAAACGCTGCAGTAATCTTGCAGCCTGTATGATCTACTTATTTCTGTATCGATATAGTAAACAGCAGACTCGACCCCTTCCATTAATTTGGAACCATCCGTATATACATGTATAGTGTTTTCTACCATTTCTGCACCCTGGCACCAACCTTCCGGTTAAATTGTGGCCCCAAGATCTCTTTCGAAGCTCAACCGAGTTGCAGTTGCTAATGCGATGTTTTTGGCCATTAGGTCTGCAGGCGAGATGTGTAGAATGGCTTGCAATGCTGCTGTCGCGGTAGTTTTGATGGCGTCAGTCATGCTAATCATTGATACTCTGCATACCCCCTCAAGGTTTTTGGTATACGTACTTTTTTGTGTGGCTGTCCACCAAACAAGAACTCCATAGTGAAGTATTGATTCCACAATTGACGTAAATACCCAATGAGATAGTTTTGTCGATAGGCCCCACGTGCATCCTAGCATCTTCTTGCATGCATACAGTGCCGCGGAGGCTTTGTTCGCTCTCTCTTCCACATCGAGCTTCCACGAACATTTTATATCTGGTATAACTCTTAGATATTCCGTGCTATATATTTCTTGTAGGGTTACCGCTCCGAACTTAAGTTTAGTCCAATTAGAGATCTTATATTTCCTGGCAAATAATACTTGATTAACTCGACACCATATGCCCAGGCATGTACATCCCGAAGTACCTGATCCATCAGAGCTCTGATTGTTGTTAGGCATCTGCCGCATATGATGACTGAAACGTCATCTGCATACGCCGTAGGTTTGACAGGTCCTCCGTCGAACCGCCTAAGCAATTGGTTTATAACCAGCGTCCACAGCATTGGTGATAGACCGCACCCTGCCGCGTTTCTCTGTTTATAGGTGGGGTTGCCTCGCATAGGCCTCATTGCGATGTAATCATTCTGCAGCTTAACATGTAGCCGAACCAGTTTATTAAAACTGGATGAACTTCAATCGAGTTGAGACTGTCCATGATTGCTTTTTTCGAGACATTGTTGAAAGCTCCGGCAGTCTCCAGAAAAACAGTGAGAGCATATTCCTGGTGTTACAGGGGTATTCCTGCTAAAGTTTGATTTAAAAATTTTGACATAAAAATTGTAAAAATATTTATGGGAAATAAAAATATAAAAGTAGAGGGCACATTAATTGGATTGGAAAGTTGGCAGGAAAGGAGTCAACTTACTAATATATTGTGACGAATATTAGCAACGCTAAGGGATACTATCATCTCTAAGCCAATACTAAGCAGTGACTTGTATGCACATCAACAAATCAATCATAATGTCTATAAACATGTCCATACAAGCAGCGGAGAGCAACGCACAAACACATGCATATATCTGAGAAACTCGCAAAAGTAGGCAATCATCTGTGGAAGTATCACTCACACAGAGTATAAAAGGAGGTAAAGCTGAGAATCAGTAACCAGTTTGATTTAAGCACGCAATATGTTGAGAAGTAGAAGTGTTATTGTGAAGTACTTTAATAAAGGCTATTTTGCATTATTGAATAGTGGAGTTATTTTTTCAAGAGTTTAGTGATTCGAACGTTAGTAAAAGGTTGCAAATAAGAGGAATACCACTAAAATTCGTTACAGTATAGTCAATTAAATGCGTTCCACCTTTATATTTTTATCTTTCATAAATATTCTTATATTGAATCTACATTGAGATCCGACCTTCGTTGAAAGTTTCAGGTATTTAGCTCATGTAGAAGCTAATACAAAATTAAGCGAAAAAGTTTCCAAATTCGGACGAGATTTCTAAATATCTCGATACGTGCATTATAAGAGCGCTGTTATAAACCCATTGTTACTAAGTTTTCGATAGCGCGCCTATAAGTATTCCACACAATTAGGATGAAAAACATATAGAATTAGTATGTACCTAATAGTGCTTAAAGGAAAAGCAACAAAAAGGCAATACTTAGAGACTAATTTCAAAGCGAGCAGGGGACATTCATATGGCTGAGTGGATAAAGGCCTTTACACTAGTATAAAATATGAATGCTGGAGATTTCGAGTTCAATACTCAGCTCCCGAAAACCTAGTTGATGAAGAAGTGAAATTCAGAAACATGTCCTAGTAACCATCGCCGTTTGTAAACTTTGTAATTTTCCTCTAATATCTACAAACAATAACTTTACGGCAAAAAATTGGACAACAATTTGGACCGAAAAGTTATCTATTGGTTATCTTAGTAATTGAAACCAAATTCAAAACATTTCATTAGTAAATACCTAGACAGCTCATATAGCTTTAGTATTGAGTTGTCTCCATTTTACTGTCCATATTTAAATGTCTACCTTTTCATGGTGCGAAATATATATCTGCTTTTTACTGCTAGCCTTTCCTTTCATGTCCTACTGCGTAGCTGCATGTATTGGTAGATTTGACTATGTTCAGCGTATTTCGTATTCTGCATTTCGATTACGTTCCCGTTCTACGCTCCGCTTTGAGCTGCAGACATTGGTGATTTATCGGTAACCGTATCGGTAACCTTATAACAGCTGATTCGACCAACCTTATGAGAATCAATGCAATCGATTATTGGTGCCGCTAAGGTCGTAACCGTATCGTAGCCAACCAATTGGTTTTTGGTTTAGCGTCGTAACGATAAACAGCTGATTAGGGATACGACTACAGCGATACGACAATCGGAACCAATGACTACAGCTTTAAGCCCCCATTACTGATACTTAGCCTAGACTTGACTTGACTTGGCGTAAACTTGGCAACTTAGCCACGATTATACTCCACTTGGCGCATACAATCTGGCATCATAATCAGCGTTGAAATTTATTTTTAAATAAATGTCAATTTGTATGACAAAATGTCAAAAGGAAATGGAAACAAACAAATGGCATCTCAAAATGTAAACGTCACTTAGAACTTACATAGGAAATCAAAATTCAACAGACTTCTAAAGGCTCCATTACTGATACTTAGCATAGACTTGACTTGGCTTACGAACTGTCACTTACAGTTCTGTTAAATGAACATTGCATGTTACTGATTACTCAAAACTTAACTTGACTTAGAAGTCTGTTGAATTTTGATTTTCTATGTAAGTTCTAAGTGACGTTTACATTTTGAGATGCCATTTGTTTGTTTCCATTTCATTTTGACATTTTGTCATACAAATTGACATTTATTTAAAAATAAATTTCAACGCTGATTATGATGCCAGATTTTATGCGCCAAGTGGAGTATAATCGTGGCTAAGTTGCCAAGTTTACGCCAAGTCAAGTCAAGTCTATGCTAAGTATCAGTAATGGGGGCTTAAGTCAAGTTAAGTGTTGTCAAGTTTTGAGTAATCAGTAACATGCAATGTTCATTTAACAGAACTGTAAGTAACAGTTCTCAAGTCAAGTCAAGTTTATGCTAAGTATCAGTAATGGAGCCTTTAGTCGAAGTTGGGTATTCTGCATTACGACGGAATTGTAACGAGAAGAGGAGGAGCAAATGATTTTTCGAAATCAGCTGTTTGCACGGAAAAACGTTTATATTTTATTATCCACGCCGTTTTGTACAAAAAAAAGCAATAGAATATATTGCCGCAGTGTTACATTTTTTTGAGTGAAGTGCTTTCATAATTGTAAGTGTGGTTTTGTCGTTCTTTTTGCCAATTCCCTGCCGTGGCCACCAAGTTTTGTTAAATCGGATTCCTGCACGAATATAGTTGACATTTTCTGAATTTTAAGGATGCTGATTTCATTGCACTGGCCTAAAATACTTTATGAAGATATATATATTCTTTGCGCGAGGATTGTTTTCGTTTTCGCTTCACCTTCCTCTACTCCGGCAGCTTGCTTTGGCATATATGTAACTGAACCCAACGAACAGACACAAATTATAGCTGTTTCATTATAATGGAATCAATAGCCGCTGCATTATTTGTGGAGTTGGAAAGAAACACAAACGAAAATGGCCAGGCGAGAATGGAAAGGAAATATTGCGAGATTTGTGTAATCCATTTGAGATGAGTGACGATTTGTAAGAAATTGGATTTAAAAGTGGTAAAGTTTAATGACTTAGTTTCTTATTTAGGTTCAAAAAAACTTTCGATTGAATAAGGATGCTTTCAAATATGTGTTAGATACTTTTGCTGGGCAAATTCGTCCAAGGACTTCGACATTGACATCTGCCCTTAATATTGTAGTAGCTGCTTTGAGATTTTTTGCAGAAGGCAGTTACCAGCATGGAATAGGGGCGGATTATAATATAGGAATGGGACAGTCAACAGTGTCAAAGTCACTGTCTACGTTTCTGGATGTAATGCAACCAAAATTATGTCCTCAGCATATAAAAATAATGAGGCCATCTGAAGAGTGCTTTCTGTATTACAACAGAAAAGGATTTTATGGCATAAATAAAAATAATCATCATCAAGCCTTTTACGTTTCTCAGCAAGTTTTACTTATATTTTTGTTAAAATTCTGTTATAAATTAATAAAAAAAATAAAAATAAAATATTTTTCCGCCAATAAATTTACAACTTAGAAAAACGGAACTACGATCGAAATGCAGAATAAACAAAATCGAACGATTCGAAATTGAATCGAAGGAGATTGGAACACAGAATACCAAAGTTGCCAAATCGAAAAAATTCCAATCCAAGTCGAAGTGCTGAATAGGGCTAAATATTCAATAAAAAAAATTTCACTCACCATTTGAATAATAAAATCCGCCACTTATAGCGCAATTACCTCCCACAAGAAATAACAATTTGAAATGTGTGTATTTTATCGTTTTTTAAACTTTGATAGTTTACGGTACAAAACGAAGCAGAAATTAAAATTAAGTGAGGCTTGAATAAAGTCAAAAAATATAAGAATTAATTTGTGCAGAGCTTCGAAGGGTGTGTAGCTGAATAGAATTGCAAATAGTTAAAATGGGACACATGGTGAATAGTAATAGATGACATACACACATAGAATAAAAAGATGTTTGGCATGCAGATAGGTATAGAGTTGTTTCAGTAGTACTAAGTTTAATTCTGTAAACCATTTTACTAAAGATTTATTATTATTTGAGGTGGAGTGTTTAAAATCCCTGCAGCTAATCGCACTAGCTCCGAGCCAGCACAGAACTATCGCGGAACAGATGGTAGTGGCTCTTATTTTGACCCTTCGCAGTACTTTCAATTCGCACTTTTTACTTTGTGTTGCCCATGGAAGACGTTCAGACTTCAGTGCTGTTGGAAGAATTGTGGCAACCAACTTTCCCGCTTCTTGTGCATACGCACACAACTAGCAAATATCCAAAATAAACGATACAACTCCAGTTATCGCTTCGACTTTGCGAAGGCCAATTTTAAAAAATTAAATCGTGATCTATCTCGAATAGTGTGGCCAATATTTAATGCTGATGTGGAGCAAAGCGTTTCTTACTTTTGCAATACCATTTACTGTCTTTTTGAAAAATACGTACCTAAGCGGATTTGTGTACATTCCGATACAAGCCAAGTATGGTTCACTAAAGAGCTGAAAATTTTAAAGAATAAAAAGTCTCGATCTTTCAAGTTGTTCAAAAGACGGGTTTACATAACCATTACTTACAGTACTCGATTCTACGCTGCAAGTATTTTCAATTGAACAAAAAGTGTTACAAAGCTTATCTGTGTAAAATGAAAAGAAATATAACTTGCAACCCGAAGGCATTTTACGGATTCATAAACTCTAAACGCAGGGTGAAAGGGTTTCCATCATCCATGAAATTCCAAGATAATATTTCCAGCGATGACCAAGAGATCGCCGACTTCTTTGTCGAATTTTTCAAATCAAATTACTCTATTGAGACCAACGTTTCACCTAATGAATACCCATACCATATTGATTCATGTTATTCAATCAGAGCTCCATTTATATCTTCAGAAGATGTATTATCTTATTTAAAAACTTTAAAAGTATCATATTCATACGGCCCCGACAGGATCCCGACACACTTTCTTAAAAAATGTGCTGCAAACATCTATCAGCCGCTAACAGATTTATTTAATTTATCTTTAATTTATGGCGTTTTTCCCAACAATATGGAAGGAATCTTTTCTTATTCCGCTTCATAAAAATGGAAGCAGGTCTTCAATAGAAAACTACCGGGGCATAGCAAAGTTATCCGCTATCCCAAAGTTATTTGAGGCTATTGTTACCTACCACCTAATATTCTCTATTTCCCCCATAATTGCAAGCTCGCAGCATGGGTTCTGTAAGGGCAAATCACCTATCACCAATTTGCTAGAATTTACCACCCACGTTTCTAATGGATTTAGAAAAGGCCTACACACTGATGTAATTTACACCGATTTCAGTAAAGCTTTCGACAAAGTATCACACCCATTACTTATTCATAAGCTCAGTCAACTCGGTTTTCAACCCGTCTTATATGTTGGATTTCTTCGTATCTTGGTTATCGTACGCAAAAAGTTATCTTTAAAAATACACTTTCTGGGGTCATCAATGTTTCTTCTGATGTTCCTTAGGGCAGCCATCTTGGTCCGATTCTGTTCTTGTTGTTCATAAACGATATATCTGGTACAATTAATTACTCAAAAATCTTGATGTACGCAGACGATGTAAAACTTTTCAAATCAGGTGCCTCGGTTGAGGAACATTCCTTGCTTCAAATGGATTTAAATCACTTGGTTACCTGGTGCAATGTAAATTATATGCCGCTCAATCTCAAAAAATGTAAATTTATGTGTTTTTCTCGGAGAGTTTCGCCACCAGCTTCATATACAATTAACAACTATAGTCTAGAAACTGTAAATAATTTTATTGACTTGGGAGTCATGATGGATTCCAAACTTAGTTTCAATCTTCATATTAATGCTACAGTGAATAAAGGCAAAGGTGTTTTTGCATTTGTTAAACGGTGGTCAAAAGAATTTAACGACCCCTACATAACTAAAGCACTTTTTACAACATTAGTTAGGCCAATATTAGAATACGGCTCGATAATTTGGAATCCGCGTTATCAAGTCCATGCAGACAGTCTCGAATCAATACAAAAACAATTTTTACTATTTGCCTTAAGAAATTTCCAATGGGACTCTTTAACTAATCTTCCACCTTATACTAATCGATTAAAGCTTATCCATCTTCCAACTCTTGCTAGTCGAAGGGAAATGCTTAGTGTAATATTTATGACAAAACTTTTAAATGGATCAATTTCGAGCCCATTCCTTCTGAATGAAGTGAACTTTTACGTTCCCTCTCGGACATCGAGACACTTCAAACCTCTTCTGCTGAAACAATGTAGAACGAATTTCGAACAAAATGAACCTTTTCGGCGTTTATGCCAAGATTATAACTCTCACTCAAACACATTTGATAGCTCGGACTCCCTTTTTTCTATAAAAAAGATTGTTCTCACCTCTCTAAATTAATGTATAATACGTTTGCTTCTGTTCTCTTTAAGTATTATGCTTGGCTGATGAAATTTCTTCTGTAGCTGAGCAGTCTCAGATCGTGACGCTTGACAAACCGCTGCCCATCAAAGACTCGGCAAAATATAATTGGCCCGAACACCCGCACCCGCCATAAGTTCTACCTGAGGGATAAAGTACTCTCTCAGCAAACGAAAATCATGATCTACAAGTCATTTATCTTACACTTCCTGCTACAAAGTGCAAAAGCATGGACCATGACATATTCGGATGAATCGGTTCAGGGAGCTTTGCAGGAGAGAGAGCGTTGGCGACAGCCAGTACCGGGGAAGATTTAATCATGTGCTGTACGAGCATTCGCTCACATCAACATAATCCAGCGAATCAAAACGCAGGGGCTAAACTGGCTACACCATGTTATGCAAATGAAAGGTGATGCTCCGGGTAAGAAAGTATTTTTATCGTAACCCGCCTATGGCAGCAAAAATAGCGCGTTGCCCGCTCTCCTATGGAAGGATCAGGAGGAAAACGATTTAAATTCCCTTGATGTGACCAATTGGCGCCAGCTAACCCAGCGAAGAAGCGGCCGATTCGCCTTGGTTTAAACTGTGAGCGTCAATTAAGTAAGTATATATGTGTATTGTGCTCGAATCACCGTGATCAAGCGTCAAAACCTCTTGGCTTCTCTCGTTTGCATGCATAAAAAATAATTCAAAATATTTCTTGAGTGTTTACTTTAAAACTGCTTAAGTATAGCCTCTTAAAGTTGATCAGTATTGAGGGATTGATCATAGTTGAAAAATGCAGCCATGGTAAACACGTTGCGCTGTTGATTATCACGAGCTTTTCAAGTTATAACATTTTTATATCTCGATTTAGGACCGTAGATCCCATTTCGCCTTGATGTGTGGGCTCAACAACTTTTGCTTGAGTATAATAAAAAGCTACGTCTACAGTTTAGAAATTTTTCAGTTAATTGGATAGTACTGACATTTCTGGGACCTGCAAAAAAAATAGCCAACCAATAAAAGTCACTCCTAATTATACTCAGCTGAGCAGAGCTCACAGAGTATATTTATTTTGTTCGCATGACGGTACCCCGTAACCGCTAAACTAATCGAGATAAATATAGACTTCTATATATCAAAATGATCTGGGCGAAAAAAGAAATTCATTTAGCCATGTCCGTCCGTCCGTCCGTCTGTCAGTTAACATGATAACTTGAGTAAATTTTGAAGTGTTTTAATGAAATGAATTATGTAGGTTCCTGAGCACTCATCTCAGGCCGCTATTTAAAAAGAACGAAATCGGCCTATAACCATGCCCACTTTTTCGATATCGAAAATTTCGAAAAACCGAAAAAGTGCGATAATTCAATATCAAAGACGGATAAAGTGATGAAACTTGGTAGGTGGGTTGACCATACGATGCAGAATAGAAAATTAGTAAAATTTTGGACAATGAGCATGGCAACGCCCACTTTTAAAAGAAGGTAATTTAAAAGTTTTGCAAGCTGTAGTTAGGCAGCAAAGTATGTAATGTTCGGTTACACCCGAACTTGGCCTTCCTTACTTGTTAACTTTAACATCTTGTATGCATACACTTTATTTTAACATTGTCAGTTGTTTTGGAGGTGAACCGTGTTCAAAAAATACTTAAAATTTTCTAGAAAATACGAGCTGCGATCGAACAAACTTTCCTACCTATTAGAATTAAGATTTTGAAATTATCATGTGGCTGATACGCATGTGCAGCGGAACACCGACCCTCGCTAATATGGCGAGAAGGACATGTGCAACCTAGGCATCCATATGTTTGCAACGAAATATGTGGAACAAATGTTGTTTACGACTTTGTTTTGCAGGAAATAACCAAAACTCAAATACATACAAACTTTGTGTACTTCTTACATAGCTAAGCAACAACAATATACATACACATCCATATTTATTGTTGTTATTCCTAAGTGAATAGGGTCAGTAATGTGGAACACCTTGCAAATGTATAAATTTTAGCTATACTCGTATTCCCTATAAAGCAATAACAACGACGCCAACAACAGCAGCCGCCGCTTTACCTTCAAACAAACAATTGAAAATCTCTTGCATTTGCTTACTGATTGTTCTTTTCCACGAATGTAAATCAAAGCGTAACGTGAAAAGAATAATAAAAAATAAGAAACAAAATTAAAAACGAAAACAAATGCTGAGTGCAGCAAACATATGCATAAAAGGACTAAGGACATGTGCATGCAACAGATTGTATTAAACGACTAAAGCAAATGTAGAGAGCAGGTAGTTAAAGTGTATTTCTACAATAACAACAACTACAGCACTTAAAAACATTTGAAACTTCACAACAAAAAAATCCAAATTTCAAATCCAAATCTACGTAGAATCAGTCTGCTGATGCTTATCCTGACGCAGGTTGCAGGATATGCAACGATAAGCCGAATGAAATTGAAAAACAGCTCAAATAAATGTGTAGCACAAACAGCAACAACAACAAAGCACTGAGGGAGGAATGCTAAACGAAATACTCAATGTGAATGCCAGTATTTTGTTGGCAAATGCAACAAATGAAACGAATCACGGCACAACAGTCGGTGGTCGGTTGCTGTGGATGATGACTATTGTTGTTGTTGCTTTTTTTCTTTTGGTGCAACAATTGTGTATTTGTTGGCTGAGTTGACTTTGCAGCAGGTAGGCTAACCAATTTTTTTGTGCAGCTTGTGTTAGTTGTTGGCGTAGCTGAAGCAACAGGCTGCCGTACATACAGTGTTGGGCGATGAATTGGAGTCAGGAGCAAAAAGTATTTTTTAAGTTAATAACTCCCATGAAATTCACCTGCTTTTTAAAGCTGTCAGCTCCTCAATGATAAATGCAACAAAAAAAATCAAAAAAGGTCAGCCTGCGCACCAAACTTTTTGTATAAAGTACTTTAAATTGAGGCATTCGGTAATTTAAAGGCTGTGAAGAAGAATAGTTGAGTTTTCTGTACCTTCATAAAGGCGATTAGCTCGGAATTCGAAGCGAAGAGCAACATGATTGGAAAGTTGCCACAGCGTAACTCTATTAAATGGTCTTTTTTTACTCTCGAACTTGAGACGATCCGTTAAGCCAACTTCCTTTCAATTTCTCGCAATAGAAGGACCGTGGCAAAAGATAGAAGATGAAGAGAAATACTTTCGTAGTGCTTGCCAAATCAATGCCGAGAAGCAATGTCGTTTCGAGAAATATTCTAAAATATTATAACTTTTTCGGGTACCTGAACCTAGGACCACCGATGTTGTAGATGCCCAACTGAATACGCCCTTCTTAAGCCCTTTTGTAACATTTGGATGAGTATAAGAGAAAGCGGAAAGGCCCAGAGAAGCCTACGTTACATTGTCTGCATTCCTTGGCACCGTCAAAGCATTGGTAACTCTAATCCTCTCTCATCTGAATCTGAAAGCAGCTTGGTAGTTCCCATTTAATTGCAGATTTGGTGAATTTGAAAAAGAAGCGCACTTCATTTTAACCAAACGTGACCATTAGGCAGCTGAAACTTTGTCCTTATACCAGTCGGTCTATAGCATGGGTTTACAAAACTGAAAGTGATTGCCCGTTTCTATACGCAATGAGAGCAAAATTGTGTATGGAATGCGGACCCCTGGTCTATAGCGAGATAGTGGCCCTAACGGAGTACACAACGATTTTTTTCTGTCCTCAACATAAATACGGAAAGTTTTTGGACAAGCCACCAACGATCTCTTACTTTCGGTATTGCTGGGCTCTAGAAGCCTGCAAATATTAATGCATATGCTCAGAGGGTGCTATAAATGCCTTAAAATTTCCGATTTCATCGCTTTTGATGTATGCCTGACAGGGCCATAAGCGAAATGAGAAGGGGTGATACACTTTTGAAGCTTCGGTCAGATTTCTTTTTCAGATTGAATAAGTTTAAAGCGGTTTTGCGATGAAAATCATACTTTTGCATTCGGACAGCAGTTCTTCAATTTCAAATATGGCAATTCTACCAGCCACATCTGGGATAACTACTTAGAATGTTCCCTCGGTATGGCGTACCTGTTGCAAGAGCGACTTAAATCGTTCCATGCGAGGGGCTGAGAATCCGCGGCTTTCGGGCAGGAACCAGAAGCTACTAGTACTTGAACGTACCGGAACTACAGAGAAATGTTTCGAGCGGTTGCAAAAACAACATTACACTCGAATTTCACGAGGATCCTCATAATCATATTTTGTTTCCGTAAAAGAACGAGTTACAAAAATACAAAGTAACATGGAAGTATCGGCAAAAATATCAGTATTTATTTATACTCGTAACATCTGATATACCATATCTGAAATTTGGAAAAGCTCGCTATTGAAATAAATAAAAAAAAACACCTCCCAACAATGGAAGTTATGCTTATTTTCTCTTGGAATTTATGGTTGCGGAATCAAAAAATGGGAGTTCTGCTTTCTTCTGAAATATTAAAGATTTAAGTATTAAAACTTTTGACACTCCATACAGCATTGCCACGCACAAACGCCAATTTAGTGCTATAGTTTGATAGTGTGAGTCGTTAGTCAACTGCCTTACGTTTTACGCACACGCGCGACAAGTGCTATTGATTTCACCATACTTTGGGCACCTTACACCCTTTGAAGTAGGTAGTACGCTAAATAGCAAAACGTAAAATAAATTGCGAATTGGGGCTATCAAAAAAGTATGGTGAAACCGTGACGTAAACAATGAGCTGAATTCAGTGTTGAGTTCAAAAAATTCGCTTTTGTACTATACAAATACATGTGTTTTTCACACGCTAATCAATATTTTTGTTTTTTTTTCGTTTTTTTGACTGCGAAATTAATACTGAAACTATTTTTGATTGTGTAAAAATATTGCCTTGCTTAATTTGAACGGTTCATTAATAAAAAAATTGCATAACATTTTTTGGCAATGCAATAAATAAGTGCAATTCCTTAAACTGACTATTGATTGTGTTTTAAAAATAGTTCCTCATTTAAGTTTTGTTATCCATGCCGGCAAGGTTCCAGCAGGATTCATTTCACGGATGCAGTTTGCTTAAAATATCGGAAATTCAACGGAATAAGTTAACACCCTTTAACTTTTGTGAGAGAGGTATACGTTAAATATTCCAGAAGTCAATCCGGTCAACGGAAAACATATAAGTAAAAGGGTATCATTCATGAAGTGTTGCGCGCAAGGTAAGGGAACACTCATTTAAAATATTATTTTGGTTTTGTAATCAAAATGTTTCAGGGCCAAAGTAAATTATCGTAGGTAACTTGTTTATTTATTTATCTAAGCCAATCAGTATTTGTCAAATATTACAGGCTAAGTAGAAGCATATTAAGTAGACCTCAATATAATCGCAAATTTAGTTTCTTACTTATATAATAATTACCTTACTTATATAAAGTATTCAAAGTATTGCGAAAGCAATCTTTTGAAAACGCAAAATCTAAATCTGTAAGTTTTAAAGTTGAACTTCCTCAAACTCTTGTAGTCGGAGTTTTTGAAATACTCACATTAAAGAAATCAGAACTGCGAAGAGCTCTGGCAGGTATATTGAATGAGATCCTTTCGATGAGCACTGGGCAATCAACAGCCCCTCGAATTAAGTCATAGATAAAGTACAACGACAACATTAATCTCCTATCTAAATCATAATGAATGAGTAGGTACTTTCTGGATCCGTTCAATTATTTCATTATGACAATGATAATACGGGGACTAAATAAAGCAAGCATACTCAAGTTTGGAACGCACAAACGCCGGATATTGGCGTCCTAGTGTATAAGGATCGCAAAAATCGAAGCTATAACGCCTGACGAGAGCAAGCATTGCATGTGATTTACTACTGACTAAGTTTATGTGACTTACAAAAACACTGAATTTTTTTATCAGGATTGCATGAGAAACCCGAACAAATGCCTTAGAAAAGTCTGTATAAACAGCGTCAAATTGATAACCTGACTGAAACGCTGCCATACAGTCCTCACAAAATACGGCTAAGTTAGACACTGTTGAGCGCCCCGGGAAAAGCCTTGCTGTTCTGGACATACAATAATCTTAACAAAAAAAAGTAATTTATGTTGAATTGTACATTCAAATATATACTACCAAGGTCTGTCAATTACCAGGAGAAATTATATAAATGCTCTATTTCATTGCACACAACTGTATTTTTTTAAAAAACACATGTGTACTTGTTTGTAAACAGAAGGTCTTATTCGTATCCTTACTTCAATACTCTTTAGAGAGAAATTATTTTTTTTGGCATTTAAATCCTAACAGATTCGTCGACTGTTTTAAACTCAAAAATTCCAGTACATTCGCAACAGTTTGATACTTAAATACAAAACATTATTACTGCCCGTACTTAAGTAAATGTATACATATATTTGTATGTACACATGTATACATAGGTGTATATTTTTAAGTCGTTTTTTGTTACAGCTGTTCTTTAAAAAACACCAAACTATTCAAAATGGCAACTGCTTTATATTTGCTGAAATGTAACTGTACTTTTGTATCGATAATCTTCGAGCAGCTGGTCGAACAATACTCTCAAAGTAGCAGATTGCAGTAAACATATAAAAAAAATCTCCACAAGTCTAGCCTGAAGTATTTTGCGTGGGCTCAACTAAGTATTTCTGAACTATAGCGCGGAAAGCGTAAGTAGTCGCTCAAATTTTTCCTCATTGTAGATACATATGTAGATGATAATAGAACGAATTCGCCAAAAATTATGTTTTCGTAATAGCGTTGGCGTCACAAGCAAAAGGGATTGAAATGTTTGAAAACTGAGCATGTTATCAACCCTTTATAAGCTCGGTAATGTTTCACAACCTGTAACTCAAAACATTCGGTGAAGATGATCTGCATGCAATAATGACGCCTGCATAAGAAGGTACCAAGTCGGTTCATTAACACATTCACTTTTATAAAAAAGTTGCAGTGAACTTAAATTTTAGTTTGCATTGTCCGTACTACTACTAAGGAAGTCTTAATTCGGGTGGAACCGAAAATTATTTAAGTAAATACCTAAGTGTAAGGCGTTATAGCCTCCGAAGAGATCTTAGGTCGAGCGTCCTTTTCCGATTAGCATCGTGCTCCGTTTAATATTTCTTACAAATTGGCGGGACGAGGCCTACATATTTTACGGCGACTCTGAACGGCATCTGCAAGGCACTGAGAAGCTTTTCATGTCATAAATGCACTCGGAGTGTTTGCCAAATCACTGTCGAGGGGCGATCCTGCCAGAAAAATATTGTGCTAACTGAAAAAACTTGTTTCTTAAATTTTGATGTTGCTTTGCCCGGGGCGTGAACTCAGGATCTTCGGTGTGCTAGGCGAAGCACGTCACCACCACATCATGGCGGCAGAGCATTATATACTGTTAGCTTATATCGTACAGTGCATTTAATTTTATTTTTTCTTCATCCATTTTAGTCCGTTTTCAAAATTTACAAAGTAACTATGTTATGGCTCTCGGAAGGTCGTCAAAAAAGGGGCGACGTCGCGCCCGTTTAAAAAAAATGTTGGAATTTGAAATTTATTGTTGTAATAGCACTTTGGAAGCAAAAAGACTAGCTGAACCGGCAGATTTTGATCCATCCCAACTCGGGCTTTCATGTATTTGAGAATTTTATGTACTCCACTCTAAGCCTAGATCAACAAAATTTAGCCTAATCCCTGTGAGGCCACTCACCTCATTTTCATTCAACCTTCCCTCTATCATTCTCTTTCTTCTTCCTATTTTTTCGCTTTCCATTCAACCACTCCCACTGTCAACTCCACTCTTACCACTACCACTGGCACCGCCAATTCCACTCTCACCACCACGCGCACTCCCACTCCCCCTCCTACTTCAAGCGGCGACAGTGGTCACTTGCACTCAAAAATAATTTTTTGTTTAAATATTTCACTGAAGAAATGGTGCTAGTAAAATCAACAAATCGGTTCTGCTGTTCTTGACTTAAGGAAGTTTCGGTGGAATTGATCGAATTATGGTTAATTCGACCGAGTTCTTTGTCAAACGAACAAATTAGTTTAGTCATTTCAACAGAAGAGAAATTGTCGCTCCTAAGTTAACAAAATTCCGTAAAATTGACAGATTCCTGGTCAATTAACTGATTTTTTTGTTAACACAACTGATCTTACAGGTCATTTCAACGGCGATCAACTGTCAATATATGAGCAAATTTCAAAGAGAATTGTACGCTCACTGCGCTCTCTATTTTGTACTTGTTAAAAAAAAACACCAAAATAAGAAAACCATCAAATCGAAAACACATAAATGGGAAAACAATAAAAAACTAGTTTTTCAGTTATCAATACAAAACAAAAAAACTCTTTTTTGAATTTACTGTCCAAAAATTATGAGATACCGGGACACCTATCTATCGGGTACAATTTTGCAACTTATCGTCCAAGCGAAATGCAAAATTGCGCCCACTTGTTGCAAAAGTTTTGTTGGAACGAACAAAATTTTTCCAAAGTTAGTAACATTTTGTTCAAGTTTTTACGAATTTTCACTCACGCGAATGAATTTTATAAGATAATAAAAAACATCCATTTTTAATGTTGATGTTTCCATGGCCGAACGATACAAGGTGGCAGCATGGTGACATACCTACAAACATAGATAAAAGTTCCATGTACTTTGTTTTTGTAAATTCGATGGAAAATGTCAAAATCGTACTGCGCCGGAAGTTGATGTATCAAATCAATTAAAAAAAGTACAAATCAGCAGTCCTATGCTGCCACCTTGTATAGTTCCGCCATGGATGATTCCGACAACATAAAAGTTTGAGTTGTTTTGGAATCGTTTCAACTTAAAGTTTTACGAAAATTAAACTTGCCGAATTACATGTAAAGTTACTCCAGTGGTAAATTACCTTCCTGCGATTTGATTCTTTACTTTTCTATAACTTACAAGTTCTCTTTTTAAAATGTTACGTCAAACATTTATACTACAAGTTGTGTTCGAAACAATCAAGTGTGGTAACTTCATGCGAGAGAAGAAGTTTAGAATGAGCTGAGCTGCAACTGAAGGAATTGAGAATCAGTTTTGTGACTACTGTTTTCATTTCTGTTTGCAAAGCGAAGTTCAAAACTATAAATTAAATCAAATATAAAAGTTGGTGAAAGTGCGTGTAATAGAACAAAATAATAAAGTGTATATGTTTAATGTGTGCCAGCATATTTGATATAGCCCAATTGACGTTCGGGTAGTAAGTGCCACCGTGCTGTGATGGTAGCGTGCTCCGCCTGCCACACCGTATGCCCTGGGTTCGCACCCCGGGCAAAGCAACATCAAAATTTTAGAAAAAAGGTTTTTCAATTAGAAGAACTTTTTCTAAGCGGGGTGGCCCCGCGGCAGTGTTTGGCAAGCGCTCCGAGTGTACTTCTGCCATGAAAAGGTCTCAGTGAAAACTCATCTGCCTTGCAGATAGCCGTTCGGAGTCGGCATAAAACATGTAGGTCCCGTCCCGTCAATTTGTAGGGAAAATCAAGAGGAGCACGACGCAAATTGGAAAGAAGCTCGGCCTAAAATCTCTTGGGAGGTTATCGCGCCTTACATTTATTTACAACTTTTTTTGTTCATTTGACTACTAAAACGGTCAATTACGAATCAACGATTTGTGCGCAGTTGATTCAACATCTTGTTGCGATGGATAAAAATTTACAGAAATTTCAGTTGAATTGACCCGAATTTCGGTTGATTTTACCAGTCTTTTTCTTTCAGTGTTCGTATGTTTCAAAACGCCTGATTTAAGGAGCTACAGCTCAATACATTTTGACATTAACTGGAGGCGTTTATTTTGTTAGATAGAGTATTCTGCAACCGAATTCTGAGACATGGCGTTTTTGAAACATGTTATGATTTAGGGCGTTATTAGAATATTTTTTTAGATAGGGCGTTTTGGAACCGGCAGCCGAGATATCGTGTTATTCCAAGATACGATTAATATATCATTTCAATCTTGAAATTTTGTGAATTGTGTTATAGTATTGACGTAAAACGAGATTTATTAGCAAGCAGCAATAGCACTTAATATTCCATGAACGCCTTTTATTAATTGATTTATAGGACAACTATATGAAGGCGTATAACGCTTTATTTTCTATAAATAAAAACTTTTCAACCAAAATTCGTTTGACTCATCAGCCAGCCAAAGGAGTACATAGCAAACATTTTGCAAGAATTTTGCTTAAAATAAGAAAACAGGTGTCTTCCTCAATTTTTATAGCCAGTTGTGTGTTAATAAAAGCGCGACCAAGATTAAGTTCTGTGCAATTGAAAATATTTGCACCAAGTACAGAGAATACAAGTAGGTTAGGTTAAGTGGTAGCTGCCCTGGTAGGTAAGCCCATTTGGACAGCATGAGGGTCCGTTGTGATACCACATAAAATAACGATGACATAGCTATAGATACTTAGAGCATCGTTGCGTAGCAACGATATAGTTTCTAACGAAACGCTATCAACCTTGGATAAATCCTCCGGATATCAAAGTGAGTCGCGACCGAAATACTTTCGCATAGTTCTGGCAATGAAGCATAAATTGACTTGATTATTCCACCTCGCCTTCCGCCATACAGCTGCATCAGGACGAGGATTCCAATATATTGAGACGTACCCCATGGATTCCCATTAGATAGTGTCCTATCAAAACTCCAATTACCCATGAAAGATAGCTTTAGTGAACTAAGTCATTTGAGCAAACCTCCTGCCATCCACTTCCGGCCAGAAAGATTTTGCTACCCTGCAATAGGTGGTGTCCGCCCTACGCTTGCTTAGCTGATACGAGGCCCATTTATGCAGGAGCAGACCATAGGTGGCCAGCGGAACCCAAAATCGCTACAGTCATCTTCATCCTTTTCAATTGTACCAATGCGTGCTAAGAGATACGCTTCACAGTTAGCCGGGATATCACTATCACGGGACCCAGAATATCTTATTCATAAATGCATAATATCTTATTCATGATGCAATTGCAAGCGAGGTCAGGCGCTCCCAGACCACCCTCGATCGCACTACAGTTGAACACAACGCCTTGATAGCCGCTTGGCTATCCGAGTAGATATTAAATTCCCTAACCGTAGTATCACATTTCATCCATCACATCCTTAATCGGGGCAACTTCCGCTTAAAAGGCGCTGCAGTGCTCAGCCTACTTAAACTTCCGGCTTACATTTAGCTCTTGCTCACCGTGGGGCACATAAGCTGAGACTACCCATTATTTATTGCTACCTCGCTCGATGCAGACTGTAGTTACATCATCATTTCCTGAATTTAGAGAGAGAAAAAGCTTTAATCTCCTTTTTAACAAGCATACAGGATCTACGCCTAACTGCCTCTCCATGCACCAAGATGTTGAATTTCCCCGTCTTTAATGCAGCAATATTTCCGCCGTTACTGCTCTGTCACGGCTCCTGGACAAGGGCTATATCCACCCCACCTTGTACAAGGCAGAGCATGTACCTTTCTTAACTCCTGAGTGCCTTTACTTATGACCACTCTTTGTCCAAAGTTATAATTTATCATATAGTAAAGAAGTGGTAATAATATAATGGTAGAAATGAAAAAAAGGAATAACAAAATATTTTGCCAGTTGTCAATACGTCAATTGATAACTTATGATTAACAGCCAATAAGAAGAAGAATGTTGAAAGTTTTGGTCATATACATATACATATATTACTAAGAACTTGGGCCAAACAGGCGCCATCTGCATGATGTATGGCAACTGTGAAGGAAACGTTATGCCAAAAAAGTGAAATTGCCAACTAAGAGCTGCATTTCAAATTTGGTGAATGCAGATTGTACTCAAATGAGTGTTTGGTAATTTTTACTTCTTTTGTCTTAATAATATGCAGCTTATTTGATGTCGCGTTAATTTCACACTGAAACGACCGATGCATAACAATTGCATTGCAATATACAAAGTACCCACCACCAACAACAAAATAAGTACGAAATTTCACATAAATGGACTACTAAAAATACAAATAAACAAAATCATGTCATGTTTTCGGAATAAGAAAGAGATTTTAAAATACAAAACAAGTAAGGACGGGACTGTCTTCGGCTGTGCCGAAGACTTCATACCTTTCATGAATGGGCTGAACAATAATCTTATCCCATTCGTAATCTCCAAATAATGCGCTGTATAGATAAGAAAATATATACAGATGACTACCAAACGATTTTAAGATAAATATAAAAAAATGGCAAAAAACCCCCTTATCTGAACGATCGGTTGTATGGGATATATATTATATATAGCTCCGATCGAAATGATTTTTACAGGAAATCTTCTATGATATATTGGAATAAATATCACCAAGTTTAACGTTTTTATATTGGAAATTAAGAGATAAATTGCAAAAACCTTTCTATCTGAACGATCGGTTGTATCGGATATATAGTATATATAGCTCCGATCAAAGTGATTTTTTCAGAAATCTTCTATGATATATTAAATATATATCACCGAGTTTCACGTTTCTACTTTCTAATTAAGAGAGAAATGGCCAACAATCTTTCTATCTGAACGATCGGTTGTATGGGAGATATATGTTATAGTGGTCCCGATCCTACCGGATCCGACAAATGTCTAATATAATACAAAAATACATTCTTATTCCAATTTCATTGAGATATCTCAAAATTTGAGGGACTAGTTTGCGTTCAAACAGACAGACGGACGGACGACGGACAGACGGACATGGCTATATCAACTCAGTTCGTCGCCCTGATCAATTCGGTATAATTAATGGTGAGTCTATCTTCTATATTTCTCAACGTTACAAACATCGGACCAAAGTTAATATACCATTTCATGTTCATGAAAGGTATAAAAAATACAGAAAAAAGATACTAAGGTAATAAAATGTAAATATATTTTACAATGCACTGTGCATATAAATTGCGAGAAAAGGTGCTTGAGAAACCAAAACATTTACGAGGAGGGGGAAGAAAAACGTTAAATGTTGTAGAAAAAGTGCAGTTATACGTATGTATGTTCGTTGAGACCTATAGGGCATTCCAATGAGCTATTCAGCTCTGGATAATGACCACGTCTCATTGGAACGAGTTCAATCAGTCAAACAGTTTTAGCTTGTACGTCATCTTTGGCTTGAACTTCCAGCATTAAACATCTCAAACGTGAATTTTGTGCTCGAACATTTTCCATGTAAACACGTGGTGGTGGTTAGGTTAGAGTGGGCACCGGTGCGAACACCAGTGCACTTAGGCCCAAAAAGGGTCCCATTGTGATACCACGTGGATATCTCCCCTACTCAAACCAACAGGTCGATTCAGCAAATGACAGGAATTAGAACCTGAGCTAACTTATCCAGATCACAAAGATTGTCAAAGAAGGGAGATCTCAGAGATGTCTTCCTCTTGCGCCAAAACGCAGGACAATCGCACAGAAAATGCTTGACTGTTTCTATCTCCTCTTCGTATTTGCAGCTCCTGCAGTAATCATTATAAGGAGCACCCAGCCGTTGTGCATGCTTCCCATTGCTATGTGGCCGGTTTAAGTCCAACCACCAGAGATAGATATGTCCACCCTTCCAAGAAGAAGGAGATATCTTGTACGTCTCGCGTCCCATTCAAGCCACACGAACTTAGTGTGGTAGCAGGATTCGAGATTATCCATCTCACACCCGCTTCCCTAAAGAAATCCCTTTCAAAGTGAGCTTATAAGCAGCGAGCGGCATGCTCAATCCCTTCCAGGACGACGAAAGCGGAACGGATGTGCCCCCTCTTGCAAGTTCGTCAGCCATCTCATTGCCCGGTATATCTGAGTGTCAGGCATCCATACCAGACTGAGGGAAGTTTGCTCAGCGATCTCGTTAAAGATTTTGCGGCAGTTCTCTACTGTCCTGGACTTACATTTGACCGATCCAAACGCCTTTAGTGCAGTCTGGTTGTCAGAGTAAATAGAAATTTTATTATAGCCGCGAACAACACTTCTCAGGTAATCTGCGGCCTCATTTATAGCACACATCCGCCTGAAAGACCTGTAATGATCGTGTAGGCTAAACGATAGATTCCACCCTAGTTGAGGTGCAAAGACCCCGTTGCCCATCTTTTTATCCAGTTTGGAGCTGTCAGTATATATATTGCAGCCTATCGGTCAGGTCCGGCGGCTCCTTCGAC